>VXAC01006424.1:493749-595841 GCA_013399225.1 Rhipidura dahli | reverse complement strand
TTTTAAGGCTTTCCAAAAAAAGTCTTAGCACAGCCTTCAAATAAAAAAGGGGGAAAAAAAAGAAGCAAGAGGAAAAAGTCAGGTAGCAAAATAACTACGAAATAATAACAATTAAATCGACCCGTTTAGAGTGATGAAGAGAGGTGGGATAAAAAAAAAAAAAAAAACGGAAAAGGAACAAGAGGAATCCTGTGCCGCCGGGATGCGGGAGGGGATAGTCCTGTGCCTGTGCAGCCTCCAGCCCCGCGCTCCCTCCTAACCCACTTTCCCAGGCGGAGCGAGGGAGGGAGGAGGAGGAGGAGGAGGAGAGAGGGAGAGAGGGAGGAGGGAGCCTTGCTCGTGAGACGGCAGCTCGGCACCACAGCAGCAGCGGGCGCGGAGGGAGCCGCGGGCCGCGCTCCCCATCCCTCTCCCGCGGGCGCAGCCGCCCCCGGGCCCCGCGCCGGGGACGGGGCTGCCCGGGGGGACACGGAACGGCGGCCGCGGAGGGGAGGGGGACACTGCAGCAGGGAGAGAGAGGGGGCTTGGAAAGGCATNAAGCAGAGAAGAGGCAGAAGCAGCCGGGAGCTGCTTAGCGGGAGGGAGGCACAGAGAGTAGGGCATAGAGGACGGAGGAAGGTACGGCCAATATTCTCAAGATGAAATAGTGAGGAAAGCGGGTCTGTGGCCAAAAGTGCAAACAACTTGGCTTAGGGGCCTGAAGCCACACGCTAGCTGATTTACAGAGCAGCATCCTTGGCAACTGCCTCTGCAGCCTCAAACCTTGCTTCTTCCCGTCTCAGACTTCCCTTTCGCCAGATAAACAGTTGTACATCCCTCCCTCCCACCTCTCTCTACTCAGCCCTTCCCGCCCCCCACCTCCTTTCCCAGCCTCGGAGCGACGGACCGGAGACAATGCCGGCATTGAGCTGCCCGCGGTGTGAATGCTCGGCCTGTGCTCCCGGCTGCCAGAGCCCGCAGCTGAGCCCCGCGCCCGCCGGCAGCAGCGCTGCCCACCCGGGAACGCTCCCGCAGCCCGCAGCCCACAGCCCACCGCCGCCGCCGCAAAGAGAAGGGAGATTAAATTAATGGAAAGGAATAAGCCGTGTGCTTTATTGCTGATGCCTGTCTGCCATTCCACCAGCCCGATCTCTGCCTGCGGGAGGGATCAGAACTGCTCCCAGGGATGCTTCACTAGTGTAGTAACCCTTCTGCGACCAAAGCACGGCAGGGCTGGGACGGGAAGCGAAGAGGGAAGGAGAGGTTTGAGAGGGGCTCAGAGAATCAGGTGCTAGAAAAGCCATGGGGTTACTCGGCGGAGAGTTGCTGTCCTGTGTGGTCACAGCGCTGCTACGTGTGTGTGCAGGAAGGGAAAAAAACAGATCTTGTATGCTGCCGGCTTCACCTCTGCTCCTGCAGCCTTGTGCACTTAAACTGAAGAGACATAAGGAATGTCACTGTCATAGAAATGGCCGTGTGGGACCAGATCAAAGGTCCCTCTAACCCTTCGTCCTGTCTCCAAGCAGCCTAAAGCCAGTGCCTGGTGAAGCTCACAAGCACAAGGCAAGCATGCAGTGGTACTGCCCCAGGGCACTTATCTATTTCTAGTGATTTATGGCTAAGGCACGTCCCCAGCCAGTGGCACTGCCTTTGTAGTTAATGGTACTTGAATGATTTTCTTCTTCCAGGAATACATCCAGTTGCTTTCTGAACTCCTAGAAACTGGCCCCTGCAGCCTTGGTATGGAAAGGCTGCACTGTCTATGGGTACTTAAACAATCCCTGCAAGTGTTAAAGGCCCACAAATTAAGGACTAAGGTCATGACACCGCTGCTCCAGTGCCATGCATGCAGCAGCAAGAAGAGATGACTGCTTTGTATTCAAGCCAAGGAGTGAGGCGAGTCAGACGTTTCCTCTGCAGTAGACTTGGCACAGATAGCACCAGAGGGGGAGAGGAATGAGGAGCTAAAGGGGTTAATCCCCACACTCAGTGGTCCCAACCTACTGCAGAGAGAGATGCCACCCCACGAGGATATTGCTCTGGAGAAGACCATGCTGCTGACACTTGATTGCTGATCCACCACTCTGGGATGAAGGGGAGTGCAAGGGACAGAGATACATCAGTCTGCTGGCATGCCAGAAGAGGGGCATCACCAGGGGGAAACATCTGCACTCCTGTGACAGACTTTGAGTTCAGCTAAAAGACCTAGTCCCATATGAAGTTACCAATGAAAGAAATGCACCCCTCTTGCTAGCCAGTGTTGCATGGATCCTTTTCACAAGGGTCTTCCACGTATGTTTCATCTACATTTAATAAGAGCTATTGTATGTTAATTAAATGCCCGTGGAGTAAGGAAAACATATTTGTTGAAGATTAACTATTATGCAATGCAAGAAGCATCTGCCACCCAACTGCTAGAGCTCGCTAAATATTTCCTTATCTCAGAGTATTTACTTAGGAGGCAATAACTATCCAGTTAAATCTAAATTTAATGCTTAGTTAAATATAGTTCATAGAAAGTGGCACCAATATGTTTTATACAGAGAATGACAGAGGGGGTTTCAGGGAGGGAGAAGGAAGGAATCCTGTCTCCAGGCTCCAGTAAGATCCTGATTCAAGGTGGGACTGCATGTGGCCATGCCTCCCTACCAAGAGAGGTGCATCACAGAGGACTCAGAGGCCCCTCTCTGCTGATACAGCAGTACAGGGGAGGACTTCATCTTCTTATGCATTTATACAATCTTCACTAGAACCACTGTAGCATAACTATTTAATAATAATAATAATAATAATAATAATATTAGTAATCATAATAAACAGAGAGACAAGGAAGAATTTCCCCTGAGGGTCTTGTAAACCTCGTGAAAAATAAAACAAAACCAAAACCTAAAGCAGATAGGTCTTATTTGCTTTTAGAAGTGTACAGCAGCAAAAGGAGGGGGTTGCATAGGTGTAAAAGGCCAAACAAGCAAGAATCACACAAATCCTAGGAGAGCGCCTCATGAGTAAAATAAATAATGTTATATTTCTATGTGTTCCCAGAAGAAATAACTCTCTGAACTCATCTCCCCCTGCTGGAAGCAGATAACGAAACAGCGCATCTGGCGCCTAACTTTCCTACCTTCCGAAAACTTGAGGAAAAATTCAAGTAAACAGGCAGAGCATGGACACCACAAATCCACACTGCAGCCTTTTAATGCCATTTATCTACGCTTCTGGTGGGTGCAGGACTGGCAGGATGAGCCTGACTGACCAGATTTTGTCACTGTGCAGAAAGGAATGGATGGAGCAGCATGAGCCCAGCCCTACAGGTACATCACTCCCTTCCAATGCAAAACACTTAAACCCTGTTCAAAGGGAATGGGGCCTAGAGCAACCCACTTTGATGGGCACAGGCTGTAAGGCACAGCCAGAGACACGATAGAAATGTTTGGATGGCAAGTTCAGGGACACATCTGTGTTTCCATGCTATGGATGCAGGATTAGTTAGCGTACAAGCTGGAGGGAAAAGAGCATCATGAGCTGAGGCAGCCTGGCTATCCCTAGTTCCACTGGCTTTGAGGGGAATGGGCTGAGGACATCACAGTGTGGGTATCTAGGCCAGCTAAAAGAGAGAACCTCCACACTGGTCCTGGATGGGCAGGAGATATGTTGAGGTGCTCTAGGACAGGTGCTCATGTCACCTCTGCCTACCTGTGTGGCAGCTCAGGGACTGACATTGTGAAAACCTGAAGTGCCATCTGCTTTTCATGGGGAGCCAAGAGACACTGAAAGCATGGATTCTATCCACAAAGAGGAGTGGGTTGTTTTTTTTTTCGTTTGAGGTGGCTAAATGCAGAGTGTGATCCATGCACTTTGCTCAGTGCCAACTGCAACAACCATCTGTATGATGTGGATGGCTGCCCTCTAGGATGAAATGAGGCTCGTCAGCTCGCACCAAACAGCCACAAAATGGAACTGTTCTCACTTGACTTTCACTCGCCACCAGCCACACCAAAACTGGTGACTTGATCCCAAATATTGCTGGAATCAGGAAAAAGGCATTTCTGAAAAATACCAGATCCTTTCATGACGGACACAACAGTTTTCAGGGGGTTGTGCAATGGCTCTGCCAGCAGAGTCCAGGCACGTAGGGACTTTATTTGGGAAATCTGCAACAATGAGCAAAAACGTATGATGTTTTGTGAGCTATAACGTGCTTAGTCAAGATACACTGCTGCACAAGGCAGCAGAGCCTGCTCAGAGCTTCTCAGCCATGAAGAGAAAATGCAATTTTGTCGTGTTGGCAGAGGAGTTATGGAGAGGAACGAGGAAGAGCCAAAGGGGTTTCACCACATGGGGAGGAAGATTAAGGGACTGTGGAAGGACAGTGGTGATCTCTCTCATTCCTCTCTTCATTCCCATACATGCAGCTCCGACATGCACACATTTCTGCTCTGATGTGCAAGGGTAGCATCCCACTGCAATTAAGCAGTTATGTTCCATTCTCCTTCAGTCCCTGGGATACAGGGAGCCACAGGAGTAGAAGAAAAGGAGGAAAAACAGGGCTAGAAGAGAGACGGAAAATCAAACTTCCGAAGCACTTATTATAGGGGAAAATTCTGCAGTTTGAGAAAAAAAAACAAACATGTATATGGTTTTTATGAATACTTTGCAAGTCTAAAAATTAAACTGGCTTTTGATCCTGAAAAAAAAGAGCCAGTTAAGAGCCAAGGCTAACATCCAGACATGCACTGCAACAAGACCAAGCTTCCTCTGAAGTAAGGACCTCATTAGGCAGAAGAATTTACTGCATCGAGAGCACTCAGCTAGGCCATAACTGCGGATGATAACATGCATGCACAACACCTCTCTCTAAGCGTGGTCACTGAGCTGTAACAGAACTCCCTCCTCTACAAGAACAAGAGCTGATTTCCACCAATTTGTAACCTTGTTACTATGCAATTGATCCAGTTTCACAATTGATCTCCTTGGTGTGGACGATTTAGAGGTCAAGGGTCAGGTTCTCAATTGCTGTAAGCTGACATATCACCACCACTGTCAGAAGAGCTATGCTGATTTCCACCAGCTAAACACGAGTTGTGAAGTTCATCTTCTTCTGTGCTGCATGGGGAGAGAGCTGTGTTATCACCTTGGAAAGAAAAAAAAGTGAATGGATGAAGAGATTTTGTGTTCAGACTTCTCAGAAAGTTTCACCTCTAGTTAAAGACCAAATCTGAAGGCTGGACAGGAGGAAAATAGTAACCTAAAGATACCTTTTTTTCATCAGTACGACCAAGAGGAATTAAATAATTAGTACTGCAGATGGTTTGTGGCCTTAATTGCTGCTTGATATCATAGCAAGTGCTTACAGAACTTCAGACTCATTTGTAAGAGAGTCCTTCCTACTTGAGAGGGGCAAGACAGAGTGCTTCACTTTTTGCATAAAACAAAAGTTGCCCTTCCAGATTTACGTAAATAAAACAATATTAGAATAAAGGTCATGAGGAGTGTCAAGAACATCACACTACCTTTTCCCTGGAAGATCACATGCCAGTAGTGACTTCCTTACCAGCACCTCACTACTGGACTCTGCAGCTCCTGTTTGTCATCATTTTGAAACCACTGGAGGCCAGGCTGCTCAGCCAGTGCTGCTGTGGGGCAGGGAGCCAAGCTGCTTGCCATCCCCCAGCCCCATCAGCAGTCCCAGTAGGAAGCTGTGGGACTTGTCCCCACAAGAAAGGCCTGGCTCTTGGCTTCAGAAGCAGGGGAATAGCTGATCCCAGTTCTGACATTTCTTGTGGGAACAAGGTAGTATGTCAGCCTGTGTTTCCTAAATGTGACTATAGGAGTTAGGCAGCAAACCTAGACAAGCAGTCCGTACCTCCCACTGAGGACAGCTTCAAAATCTCTTTATATTTGGCAGTGACTGGTTGCTTCACCGATGTCACATAACACCTGATGAGTCAGGCAGAGTCACAGTTCAACCCACAGGTCTTTAAATAATCCACTTTCCCATAGGAAAGCAGTAGCTCTAGATGCTTAGTCCTAATATCCCCTGAAAACTTTCCTCCCAGTGCCAGTGAATATTTACTGCTCTCAGCAAAAGTAATTAGGATTGACTTCACAAGTGACTGCAGTGGTTAACAGTCCCTCCAAAAACAGAATCAGAGAGGTGACCCAAAGGTTGGGAAGTTCTAGGAGAACAGTCCAAATTCCTCAGTGAATTTGGGTAAATTACTTAATTAAGCAGTCACAGAGGCATTAAAAGTTAATTTCCCTAGACTCCCTCTGCCCTCAGAGACGTAATCTTCTCTCGAGGGCACTCAGAGCAGATGCCTAATTTAACCATTTAAAATTGTCCTGTCTCTCAGGGCGTGTCAAAGTTTGCAGCTCCATAGCAGAGATCCTGGCCAAAGCTCCCACTTGTGCGCGCAGAGCGCAGCTCCGGAGGCTGCCGGGTGATCTGACATGATCTGACACTGCTCTGCCGAAAGCCCCTGCAAGACTCAATCTACAGAACATGCCAGGCGTGACCTATTTACATCTCACTCCTTAACAGGCCCCAGAACAACTTCCTGGGACACAGCTGGCTGCGGACAGGAGTTCTGCACCACTAAGAGGTGGTCAGAGCCATTCTGTGGAGCCCTGACGTGCGTTCCATGACCTGCTCTGGCACAGGGTTCTCGGCACAACGCTAATGGATGAGCACAGTCACTCTGACAGCGATGATTCTGAAGAGAGAGCTCCAAAGTCTTGATGAAATGATACGTGTTACGCATCCATCACTGCCGGAGAATTAATTTTATTGTGGAGAACAGAGCACAGCAGGCTGTTGGGCCATTTTCTTGTCCTTTGCAACAGCTCTGGCACTGCTTTTGTGAAACTTAAATTGAGGCCTGCAGCAAGACAAGAAAGGTTCCCAAGTTTTGTGGTGCTGTCAGGACACAAGGCACTGTCAGAAAACCTTCACATGCAACAAACAGGAGGAGAAATTTGCATGCGAAAATTTGGAGAAGGTTTCCTTTGAAACTATGACCTGCCGGACTTAAAGCTTCTGAAAACACTTCCATTCATTTCACTGTGATCAGGTCTGAAAATGAGGAAAACACATCTTTAGCATGTCCATATCTTCAAGACAAAAAGCCAGGAGAAATGTCCCACAGACACAGGCTCAGTTAATACCATCCTTCCAGAGTACAGGTCAGGGCTGTCTCTACACCAGCATGTAGAGTTAGTGCATGCCTGGTCTTTCAACACAAACTTCTGAATGTTTCAGCTTTTATTCTCATCTCTCTACTACTCTCCTCAAAACTTCTCACCCTGATATTTTCAAGTTTCTCTCTCTTTCCTGGGTTGCCTCATGCCCCATTTCTGTCAGGCCATGTCATATTTATGCATTTTAAAGCTGGAAAGGACTTCTCAGATCATCCTATGCAGCTGCCTGCCTCAAGCCACAGAAACTCATCTACTTCTTGGGTTTAATGATTAATTACCACACCAAGTTAAGAATTTTTCTTGTTGTTGTAAACACAAACATTATTTTCTTTATCATCCAGCCACTGAATTGGATCATGCTTTTGTCTGCTTAAATGGTTGCCTATTGTTAAATACCGTCTCCTTGAAATATTATGTTGTACCTGTTTGAGTCTCACTTTGTACCACTTTTGTTCCTGGTTCAATATTTTGCCACAAATGCCCAACATCTCTTGCTAGAGAGGAAAATAGGGAGTTTTCAGCAGCCTCTAAGAGAGCTGGCAGATGCAAGATTAGTATCCCTGTCTTTGATATGGGCCAGATAGCAAAGAAGTACGGCCAGGAGTAGCCATTTTAGGTCCAAGTCTAAGCATGGGAAAGGCAGAAGTAGGAGCAGTGGTGGAACAACAGAGGACCTGCCCACCAAAAGGTGCAGAAATCAGGTAACTTCTCAGAGAGAGGAGGCATTTTGCTGGAGGTGATTCCAGCAACTCCTTCTGTCAGACAGGATGGAGGGACCTCCAGTTCTGTGCTCAGATGCAGTGGCCATGCAGTATGGCCTGTGAGCTTCACCACTTGCAGCAGCAGCACCTCCTCATCTCAGAGCCTCCCTGATTCCACTTCATCCCAACTCAAGTTTAAATCATCGTGGATAAAGTGAAACAAACCTGAGTGTGGACAAACTTGTAAACTGCTTGGATGAAGCAATGCCTCTCAGAAAAAGCAATACCTTTTAAGGGACAGAACTTCTTCCCCGAACCACTGCTAATGACTCTGCTAAGGCCGGGCTGGATGGGGGATACACACATCCTGAAATGGCTCCCTAAAACAGAGGTCTGGGGGTGCCCTTTAGAGAAGCCTTCCAGGCAAGAGTGAGAATAAGCAGGTGTTCTCTTGAAGGGGCGTAAAATCTGTGCTGGGACTTGACCTGGCCCAGGCCCTGAAGTGCCAGGAAATGCACACACACACACAGACAATTTACTCAACTCCAGCAACCTGTTAGATCCAGCACCTGGCAGGGCTTTATGAAACAAAGAGCACACAACCCACACAGTAATGGAAGCATTGCTTCCTGCGAAACCCCTGGGGGCTGTGCATTGTCCTGGCCTTCAGTGACACTTTATTACTTTCTTAATTTATACAACACACCAGTATTTTTAAAAATAATGTAATGAACCTGCTAGTTTCTTCCAGCAGGCAGAGATCAGGGAAGGATAAAGAGCAGGTTGGTCAGAGTACTACAGCAGCTGGCTGAACAAAGGGAAGTGATGTGAAAAAAAAATCACTAAAGTTGGATCAGACTGGAACAAGATAATAAGAAAAGACCCAAAGAAAACCTTTGATGAAGAGATGGAGCTCTGAATAGGGCACTTACATGCTTCATTACTTGCCCTCTGATAGAGGAATGGACTGGAAGATGAACTCCAAATACCACACCTACTGCACTTGTGGGTGAGGCTACCTCAAGTGTCCTCTGGGAAAATCTACTTTTTAGTCAAAGTCATTGTCCACCTTTTCACCTTATTCTTTCAGTCTGCAAGGAATCGCCCTGTGTTAGCCACACATCAGTGGGATCCAGGGAAGGCCTGAATTTGTAAAATGGAGGGCTCCAAGTCACTGCTTCTGAGCTTTTGGTAAGACAACCACTTTCACATACAGTTTTGAGAAAGAATGGTAAAAATGGTTTACCAGAGCTACTTTTCATCTGGTGAGAGTACAGCGCAAAGGAGCTGGCAGGAAAACTTTCTGCAGGCTTGGGGTGATAAAACTCTACTGCCAAATGCAAGGGCTTACCTACTGATGTCATGAGGATTCTGTGGAACGAGGAGCCTAAAGCAGAAAAGAATTTTCCCATTTAAATTGTCTGTCAGTGTCTGAGATGTCAAAGGCAACCTTGACAGGTAGTGGCCCCTTGGATGAATCAGGTGGATATAATTAAATAGACCTTTGTCACTGATTTTTGTGGGGCCATGATTTCATTTCTTGAACTCTGCCTCTCACTCTCATTCCCTGTAAACTGCTCTTGGCTGGAGAATGAGTGCAACACAAAGAACAAAGCAAACCCAGAAATTAAGGCACACCTTCAGATTCATGTCAATTTAACTTAACTACAACAATTTTCCAGTAAGCTCATTGTGCATCAAAGGGAGGAACAAACAGTGAATCTGGCTGGCTTCAGACAGACACAGCATAAGCAAATTAAGTGCGAATTTCTCCCGCACCCAGCTCGATCAGAACACCCCTGTTCTGTCCATCAACGTGCCCTGGTATTCCTGCCCACTCTCACCATCTGCTGATGTAGCTACATCCTGAAAAGAAGAAGCTGCTATTGCCCATGAATTTTTAATGTAGCAAGGGAAAGGCTGCAGGAAGAAGAATATTTGGTGGCATTTAGTCCCTGTGATCAAAGCCATTTCATGTCTCTTGTGTGATATTATTAGAACACAATATGAAGTGAAAGCAGTGTTCCGACTGAGGTCCCTATTCAAGAAACATTTTCTGCAGAGGACAATGCAAGAACCAATGCCAGCAGGAAGCCCAAATTCTTACAGCCTCTCTCTGCCCACATGTATCTGCATCATATGACAGAAAGAGCCAAGCAGGTACCTTAGGTCCATTTCCCTCTGTCACAATCCTGTGTTCAGTGGGACACCTCCACTCACTTGTGAAAGCTTTCCAACACCCAAAAGTGCTCATATGGTCAGCAGTAAGAGACCTCAGTCTGCAGATATAACACGCCACAGTAAGAGCTGGGCTATGAGCCTCTGCTGTCACTGTTATTTGTTAAATAAAATTCTGACTCTGCTTGTACATACCAAGCAACCACCCAAGAGAACTCGATGCCATAGAGAGAGCTGATATGTCCTGTCTCTGTCCTATCATGAGCTGAGCCAATCCTCCAGAGCCAAGAGGCACACGAAGACCATACAGGGAAATCCGTTAAGCGCTCAGTGAGGAGAAAGGGCTTTTTTAGCTAACAAGAAAGGGGTACTGGGGTTCAACAAATTTGGCTCTCAAGAAGTATGAATTAACTCCAGACCTTTCCTCTACTAAAGCACATAACAAAACACAAACTATAGTAAGTTTTTGAAAAGCGTCTTTCTCTGACCTCAGACAAACATGGATGCACAAGAATATTCCCCTGGGAAATATCTGCAATAGCTGAATATGCTGTAATTACAAATTGCCATTCTTACTGCCATTGTTCAATCAACAATAAAACTCAGTCACTGAGAGGCCACACTGATCAAACTCCTAGCCACAAGCAATGTATCCCATACAGATCACATTCTGTTGTTTGAGACCTTCTGAGGCAAATCTGTCCACTGCTGGTAAGCGTTAGCCGAGTGCTTCATGAAAAGCCAATGCCTTGTTCACAATATACCTCTGATGGCACTGAGGATGCATTGTTCACACCAGCTGAAATGTTCAGCTTCTATTCCATGGCTTAAAGACTCAGGTATCTGTAAGCAGTGGTCAAGGTTCAAAAAGCAGCAGGGATACCTGTGTGAAAATATTTGCCCACTGAGTCCCACTGCTGATACAAGACTCTTGACTGCTCACTGAAAACCATCACATGAATGTTTTTGCACTAATACCACACAAGTAAAGACAAGGTAAACACAAGTGAAGCTGAAGAGAAATTTAAGTATTTTGGTAAACATAATGTCTACAAATGAATGCTGAGAGCCATCATGCAGATGTTTACAGAGGTAACAAAAAACCTCTGGATGGCCCTTGCTCCTTTTACATTCTTCTGAGCTGGACTATGGGAAAGCTGAAGAAGGACTTTTAATGAGGGTATAGAGTGATAGGACAAGGGGTAATAGCTTTAAACTGAAAGAGAGTAGAGTTAGATTTGATACTAGAAAGAAATTCTTTACTGTGAGGGTGGTGAGGCACTGGACAAGTTGCCCAGAGAAGCTGTGGATGCCCCATCCCTGAAAGCATTCAGGACTAGGTTGGATGGAGCTTTGAGCAACCTGTTCTAGTGGAAGGTGTACCCATAGCATTGGGGTAGAAAGTAGATGACCTTTAAGGTCTCTTCAAACCCAAGCTATTCTATGATTCTGTAACTCTGGTAAGGGCTCTGTACTGGATTGCTCTTTCTGTGCCTCTGTGCAAACCAAGCACAGTTGACTGAGGCAGAGAAAGGGCCATGAATAACATCCAGAAATATCCAAAGGAAACTGGAAGACATCAGCACCACTTATAATGTGTCTGCAGTCCCTCAAATCTCTGCAATGAGAAAGCCCCATGGAGCAGAGGTTCTGTTCATGCACAAGAAAGCAGGAATGTGTCATGGCTTCAGTCTTTGGACTGGAATCTGGTTTGCTCTTACTGCCACAGAAAATTGCACAAATGATTTAGGTTTCACACAAGGTGAACTCTCCCCACTTCACCTACACAGCACAACAGAGCTGTGGGGGATGTAGGGATGTACCAGGCACCTCAAGTCTGTAAGGAAATAAACTGGTGAGCAAAGGTCAGGGCGCAATCTTTTGTGGAAAGAGACATGTGGCAGCCTCATGCCTTGTGTGTGTGTATGAGCAAGGTTAGACTGGCATACCTGATATTCCAACTTACTGGGATGACTGAATGGGACAAATATTAAGTTTTAAGCTCTGTCGTGTTTTTGTCAGGAAGCAATGCTTCCAGAAAGAAAATAAACCAAATTGGTTCAGACAGAAAGAGCAAAAATCCCCTATTTCACCCAGAAATCAAGTCTTCCTTATCATTTCCATTATGGTTCTTCAGCTTTCTAAAGATGTCCTCACTCTCAAGAGCCAATCTTAAAACACAGTGTTTGGACACATTGGCCAGGATAGAGTCAATGTCTTGATGACTGGGGAATATGCTAATGCCTTTTCCGGGTCTTAAAATCAAGAGTCAAACACAGTTCAAAGAGGAAAAGGGATTTTACCTTGGTATTTATTTTAAGGATCCTTAGGTGCACCACGTCAGGGTCAAATGCACCTCCATGCATTCCACAATGCACCCCCTACCAAAAATCTGGTATTGCATTCTAGGTCTTATTAATGAGCATATCTATCAAAAATTTTCCAATGAGGGGCTCCAATGAGCCCCCCACCCCTGAGGAACCTTCCCCTGGATGGTTCTACCTTATTTCACAAAATGTGTTCTGGAGAGGACCTTGGGGGTCTGGGTCACACTGTTCCCTAGCTACGAAGCTTCTAAAATGTTCAGTCTCCCAGCTTGACAAATAAGTCCAAGAATGTAGGCAAGAAGCACCACGAATACAGAAGTTGTAAAAAGGTATAAAAGGAGTATAAAAGAAAAGGAAAAAAAAAATCATGGCATCAATGCAATACACTTTTAGTTTACTATGTGTATTCAATTCCCTACAGAAAGATCCAAGGTGTCATCAGTATTGGACAGATGACCCAAGCTCTGCAGTCAAGAGCTTTTACAATGTGAAGATGGTGTCCACTGTTTGTAGTTCCTGTAGTACCTTTCCATGAATCTGACAAGTGGTTGGAGAGCTGTAAGAAAGATGGATGGGGTTGAGACATAGAGAAACATTTTGTGATTAGAATATTATTACCGAGCAAATGAAGCTCTAATGGCAAATCCTAAAAGGATGAACAAGCTGCCCAACTTTGCCTGATTCCCTGAATCCAGCAGTTCAGGACAACTTTTGCCATCAGCTTATAACTCCAGCCTTCCTCAGTTTTGGTTTTGGATGGAATAGAGTGGATTTTTTTCTCAGTAGTGGGAACAATTGTGTTTTGGATTCAATATGAGAATAATGTTGATAACACGCTGATATTTTGGTTGTTGCTACTTAGTGCTTCCCGTAAGGCAAAGACCTCTCCATTTTCCATGTTCTGCCAGTCAGAAGCATACAACCTGTGAGAAGCCTGGCCAGAACAGGTGACTCCAACTGGCCAAAAGGATATTTCATACCTCAGAATATGATGCTGAGTTTATACACAACTGGGGGAGTTACCCAGTTGCTGGGCTGATTGCAGCTTCTAGGGCTGACTGCAGTTCAGGGACAGGTTTGGCGTGAGCAACTGAGTTCTGGATCACTTGCCTTTTCTTGGGTTTTTACCTCAATCTTCTTTTTATTAGTATTTTTATTACATTTTACTTTGTTTCAGTTGTTGTACTTTTCTTGTCCCAACTCATGAGTTTTACTTTTTTTCCCCCTGATTCTCCTCCCCATCCACTGGGGTGAGGGGGAGGTAGGCAAGCAGCAGGTGGTACTTGGCTGCTGGCTGGGCTTAAACCACAACACTTGACTATTTCACCAGAGTGGAAGAGATTGCCAAATTCTAACATCCCTCTGAAAGGCACAAAGCTGTTTTGATGACTCATCTGGCAAATACAGCAACTACTTCTAATTAATACTAAGTCAGAATACAACACTTTGGAAAACAAGGGCAAAGGAAAATAGACTTTAAGACTAGGAAGTGTTTCAAAAACCCTGCAAAGCATTCAGTATGATTTGTGGATTCTCTCCTTTTGTCTTAGACCAGCCAGAGAAATGATTAATGCTTTCTCATTATTTCTTAACAACATTTAGAATATAAGCAATAAGAAGTAAAGAAGAAAAACTGATGTAGAAATGTTCCTTCTTATTCCCTCATCATACATCCACAAAAGAAAATACAGAAAGCCCACAGTAAGACTTCTATTCATAAAAGAACCCAGAAAATTTCAATCAGGGCCTACATTTAGGATTTTAACTTGGTATGGATGCTCTTTTAAGAAAAATAGTCTTACTTGCTTTGTTCTTGCTGGGATTTAAGAAGTGCAAAGAACATGTATTTAACTGGCTAATGTGTATTAACAGCTTAGCACAAATAAGTATGCTTCCATGATGTATTAAAAATCAGTTAGTTAAAACTCCAGCTCCTTCTTTGCCAATATGCTTAACATGTGTTAAAACCATACTGCCTTGTTCTCATCGGGCTGTTAATACACGCACCCAAAGACAGCTTCACCTTAAAGCTCCCGTGAGAAAGACCTAAAGGTTTAGCTATGTTGGCAAAGCCATCCTAAGTTGACATTCTGCTGATGCAGCTGTAGTGTGCTTCCTATCTCTTCATTCCTCCAGTAAACACTCTTGGCAAAAGGATCACAAGGCCAGGGAGCTGCAGCTGCACTTTGGCTCTTGCAGTGTCACATTCAGCATCGCGTTTCCTCGTGCCGGCGATCAGAGTAACAAAGGTTTCCAGCCTGGACCTGGCCCTGGGCACAAGGAGGTGCAGGCTGCCCAACAGGGTGGCACAATGTCAACTGCTGCACGTCAGTTCCTGCAGACAAACTGAGGCTCATCCTGAAATTGTCCTGCTTTGGTTCATGACTTCTGGCCATAGGGTAGGAAAGAAAATGCTACCTATCCATGTACCTGTGCAAATCCACCCTGATTTTTCTCTCCTAAATGATAGCATTTGTTAAGAATCTCCCCAGGTCTACAAGCTACTTTTACATGACTTCAATTTGGCTTTTCAACATGAATTCCAAAAGAAAAATTCCCTGCCTCTGAGGTACAACAGCACATTAACTATACCGACTGCCCCTTCAGAGAAAGGGCTAGTCCCCATATATTGATCTCTCCCTTTGTACTGTTTCTCCATGCAGGTCACCAAAGAAAAAGTTATATTTTTTCTTCTGCCATTTTACTTTCTCGGGTGGGACAGTCACCCAGATGTCACCAGGCCAGAGACTTAGTTGTTGATGCATAGAGGTGCCTAGTCAGGCACCAAACAACCATCACAGTCTAAAAGAGGCTCTTAAGGCCCTGGTGACACATTCACTGTGTGTGCTTCCTCTGCTTTACAGCTGACTCACATGGAGAACCACCAGGCTCTCTCCAGAACAGGAAAAATAACTGCATATTATCTGTTTAAAAGCCTCATAATCCTCAGGCAACAACTGAGTAGTAACTGCAGTGACAGGCAAAATCTTTCTGCTTCATATTAATAAACCTCAACACAATATTATGGCTAGCATCAAAGGCTTTTACATGAATGATCTTTTAGGGTTTTTTAAAACTAAAACAAAGAATACTTGTGTGGAAGGGCTTGGGTGTTTAAGACTTTGCTTAGGTTTCCATTTGCTGCATTAAGTTGGTTTTGAGGAACTAGACTGTATCACTGGAAATAAACAGAAAGCAAACAAAGAGTGCAAATGGGGAAAAAGCACGTAATCCCTGTGTTCTAGTGGCCTGACATGTCATTTTCCAGACCAGGGGGAAGGTCTCTTCCCCAAGGGAATATCACTGTTACTTTTTTCTGGAGACCAACTGGCCACTGTTAGTCATGAAGGGTCACTGCTTGCCCTAGATATGTTTGCTGACATAGGGACACACAGCCATGGCAGTGAGGGAGTGATGTGCCAGTGCCAGTTGTGTGTTCTTCAAGTGCTTTTTCTCAGGATTTGCATGATGCAATTATGAAGCTTTCTGCACATCTTCATCTCATTGCCATAAGTTGCACAGACAGAAAGAGCCTCCTCCAGAATGCGGCACCCCCGAAGCTGAGTTACCCACTCATGATAGTCCTTACTAGGTGGCAACTTCTTATCCCCTGGGAATGGCTGTGTAGCATGAATAGCTTTAGAGCATTTCCACAGATGTCCTGGCTCATAATTGGGTTGTGGCTCTGGTCACTCACTGGCAGACAGTCAGTGCACGGTTCCTTTCCCTCAGTGAAGTCGTGGCGTTGATAGTTCCGCCATGGGAACAGAACACACCAGATAAGCTCGTGCCCACTTGTTTGCCTGGGCCTAAATTCTCCCTTTTGCATTTAACTCCAGTCAGTACTGTCTCACCAGGTGCTGTGTCTTTGCTGAAGTACCTTAGGGAAACCACTCAGAATTCGGCTGGGTAGTTTCGCAGGGATAAACACTTTCTTCCAGTGTAGCCAGTGGGGTTCCACTGACATGACACCAGCCTTGGGTGAAGCAAGTGATGCCTTAGGGGGGTTGTAGCACAGCCAGGAAGAATGGCTGAAAAGATAAGAGCACTGAGGCTTTTAAAATACAGCTCTCATGGGAGCCAGTGATACTGCTGCATAAACAAAGTTTTTCTTCAAACTGGTTGAATTAAACAGTTCAGCTGAGTTGGTCTGAGCTGCCTGGAATTACAGCACTTCCCAGAAAAAGAATGAAATGTACTTCAAATAAATAACAGGAACAGCAATAATAAAAGAGATGAAAATCACACATTTCAAGAATTTTTGGGAAGCACATTTTCCACTTTAAATCATTGTGGACAGAAAATTTCAGAGCAGATCAGCCTTGTTAGCTCTTCCCACTGTTTTCTCTGCAATATCTAACATTTGGGGCTTTCCATCTCTCCTCTCTTCATTACCATCCTGATACTAACATCTTGTACAAATGCAGGCAGATTTGAACCTCCATCAGAGAGCTGTAGCAGCTGCTGAGGAGGGAGAGGATTTTCTTTTTTTCTTTCTTTTAAAACAATTAAAAAGAAGTATCTGACTGTTTCTGTGAAAACTGTGGACTGGACAACATCTTGTAAAAAAATATTGCTGGCTAAAAACTGGCAGTTACTCCGTCAATATGACAGAATAATTAAAACCAGTATGACAATAATTAGCACTTCTATGGTTCTTTTCATCCATGGATATCAAAGCACTTCACAGAAACAAGTGCAGCTACCTCAATTTTTAAAGCTGAGCTCAGAAAAAAACAAATCAGAACTTTTTCCTTGTGGAAAATTCCAACAGCTTCATCACAGATATTTATCCTAAATGAGAGATAAGAGTTGAAATATTTTTTTTAAAATTTTCCAAAATCAAGAGTGCTTTAAAAAAGTGCCAAGCTTGATTAGGAAATGTTGCTGCTTTCAGTGGAGCCAAGCGTTTTGCTATTCTGAATTTACGGCATTTTGTTTTGAGTCTCTCAACAATACATCTGCCTGTGAGAAGGGAATGCCTCCTGGGAGCTGTAGTTCATGTTTCCCCACTGAACTTGATAACTCTATTAGTTAGGCACTGCCTGTCCCCATCCTTCCCTAAGGCTGGGCCTGCCTGTCCTGATATTCTGCAGAAAAAAATCATCAAAACATTCCTCACTGCCTCTACTGAGCTCCTGAATGGGAAGAACTGACTGCAGCAAGGAGGGCTGGACAATTTAGCAAAGTAAATGTAAGACCAAACAGCCCCAATAGACAATTTCATGCTTTAGAATCCTGTCCAGCTCCCCTCCTAGGAGTCAGTAAAGCATCCCACAGTAGATTTGACTTTTTGGGATGAGTTCTTTCAGGTCAAGTCTGTGCAGAGGCAGCCAAAGGAGCAAGTTCCTGCTGCAGCTGCCACCTTGGGTTTATGCCCACAGCTGATACGGTCATCATGTCCCCTTGTTCCCAGCTTAAGAGATCTGTTCTGTCAAGGACCTGCCTGTCTAGAATTGTCAGGGAAGAGGAGAGCAAGTCATGATTGCGACTTACAGATGTCTCACCTCAAACCAAAGCTGCTAACATAACTTGCCAGGAGCTGGGGGACATACCCAGATGCTTACTGATAAGGCAGCTGGCTACCATGTCAAGCATCATTTGAAAAAAAGCTTCCTTCCCAGTGAGGCTGGAAATGTGCATGGGACCAAAAGGAGCTTGAACAAGCTGGTGCTTTTCTAGGAAAGCCCTCTTGTATTTCCTGCATTTCCTTGACTGGCATGAGTGTTTCAATGCTTCACTCGCACTCCCCTTACACACACTGGGACAATTTATCTTGGTGGCCCCAGCTACAAGGCTGCTGAAGGGGGGACTTTGATGATTGATCAAACAGGACTGAGCTGATTAAAGTTACGTTGTTTTCCCTGACTGTTCCTTTAATAATTTCACAGCAACAAACCACAGGCAGACTGCAGGTTCATGAGGGAGAAATCAACGGCAAGCAGTTAATATTTCTACCAGTTTAGCTAATGTTGCTAAAACCAAACTAGATGTTTGCAGACACAGAACACGTGGCAACTGAACAGTATCAGATTCAGCTGATAATTCATGATTACACACACAAACAACCCAGTTAACTCTTTAAACCTGATCTGGTAAACCAGGATTGCCATACGTAAACCAACATCAACCTGGTGAAAATCAGGTCCAAATCTACTCTTAAATAAATATTTTTAACCTGTATCTTAGTGTGCTTTACAGATATATTTTTCCCCCACAGGTGCTTCTGATACCATGTCTGACTGTAAAACCTGACAGACGTTGTGGTGCCTCATTCCCAGATGCTTATGGTGTTAGTTGTTCACATGTGCGTCAGGTCTACAGCAACACCAATGAACTCTACACCTGAGTTATACCCATAGCACAGCTTAGCCTCACCCGATGAAACCATCCCAAACCAATTCCAGCAAATAAGCAAAGCATTCAAATCAATCAATAAATGAATAAATAAACAAATGTTTCTGGGTAAAAGCCTGGCTTGTAAAAAGCCTCTCAGGCCTATATTTCTCTACTTTGGTATTTGCATAACAGAAGAAGGAAACAGGACTTTGCCTATCTCTGCCTGTAAGCAACATGCTCCATCATCTCTAATTTGAGGTAGTTTGAAAATCTCCCTAATTTCTGGATTTAACATGGGCACGATGCCTGCCTCAGATCTTTAATTCTCAGTTAGGAATCAGGGATCAGACGCTGATGCTTAGAACCATCTTTTTTATGTGAAATGTATTAATATACGTTCCTCTGTCAAAACATAAATAATGTACTGGGACAGTGTCACCTTGTGGTTGTTTGCTGACATAGCGGCCGGCTGAGAGGGGATACTCCCTCTACCTCGCCCCCAAAAGCCTTCACTCAGGAACGTCAGCCTTGGAAATTTTCTTTGGGATGAAACAGAACCTCCACGACCGGCCCCGTCTGCATCCTCCGTGCAGACCTTAGCAGCTCTTGCACTTATGTCTCCTAAATCCCTCAGAGGCACAAAGGCATTAAGCACCTGGGACAACTCCACGACTGGCACTGGCTGCAAAAGTCTGGGAGAGAAAGATATGTGAAGAAGGAAGCTGCCTGGTTCCTAAATAGGAGCAGTGATATTGAGCAATAAAATTCCACTTTTCCCTTTTTGAATCTGCTGTCTTGCAAGGTGAAGTCCAAGGGGTGGCACTGGATTTTGAAAAGTGCAGTGTATGAAGAAGAAAACATACAGCCCTAATTCAAAGTTAGTACTAAAGCAAGAAAATTCAGACACCAAACTGTGTTCTTAATGGAGAACTAATGGATGTTAATTAACCACCAATTGACAAATAGCATATTTACTGTAGTTTAACAGCTCTGCAAATAAGCACAAACTCATTTACACGTGTTTAAGCCTTAATAAATACATTTGCAGTCATTGGCCACTTAAGTTGATTTTCAAAGTGTCCCCTATAGTAAATCTAAAAGGATGCATTTGGTCGCAAAAGTTATTGCACATTAATTAAACATTAGCTCACTGCAGAAAACTAAATAAGTTAATGGCAAATGACCTCTTTCATCAATACTGCTTTATTACACAGCTATTAGAAGCTGTATGCAAAAATGCACAAAAAACCCACCATGAGATGCAGCTTTCCCTCCACGCCCTCACCCACCCACACTTTCACAAAGCTCTCCCTGCAAGGGAGGCTGCTCGAGCCTCTGTGCAGAGGTGAGCAGGGCCAGGGTGGCCTGCAGCAGCCTCACTGAGAGCAGTGCTCCAAGCAGCAGGTTCCCAGGAGTGATCTCACCGCAGGTAAGCATGCAACAGGATTCTAGAAAGTCCCCCTGAGCAGAAGGCATGGGATAGAAGAGTGTGTGGTGACACTCAGGAGGAAAGGTGGTGGGATGAGTACTTGCAGAGTTTTCATTTTGTGAACTTATTTTATTCCATCCTGACAGCCTTTCATTTGATTCCTTTTCCTATCTCTCTTAGTTTGGACAACACCACCTTCTCTTCTGCTACTACATTTGCTGTCCATTCAAAATGGTGTTAGAATTTTCTTTTCAGTTTTCACTATGATCCAGCATTTCTCCTGTCCCTCTATTCCTTGGTACATCCCTTAAGATTGCTTCTTAACTGGTGCCATCTATTTTTCCCTGAAAGTACTGTATTTGCTTCCCAAAGGTCTGTTGTGAGGGTTAAGCCTTTAGTGTATGTCAAATGCTTCAAGATCCTATCACAGAAAATGCTGGACCTAAAGAAAAGATAACCACCTCCCTTTTGTATAATTCGTACAGGAATGCACAGCATAAAAGCAAGTCCAATGGTATCTATCCCAGGTTACTTCATTCTCCAATGCTGTTGCAGAAGCCTCCAGTGGAGGGAGCTTAAAATAACTTAAGGAAGCTTTACCTTCGAGAGACTTACTTAGTTAAGTCATTGTTTTGTATTTTATACAAAACAGAGAAAAACAATCAGGAAAGGAGAAAAGGAAATAATCACCATTTGTCAAATGGGAAAAGTCCAGATCAAACGGTGAAGAAGTGTTTTCAGACTTTGAGAGAATACAAATTGTGTGAAATAGAAAGCACAAATTAAATTAGGAATCATAAAATTTTTTCTGTTTGCACAGCTCAGGCAACACTGTCTGGATCCAATTTATTATCAGGCTCAACAACAAATAAGCTCACATGATTCTCAGGCTGAAATAACCTTTACTTATTTCTCAATAGAACTACCATAGTGGTCTGGTAAGCAAAGATGAATTATAGCTGCCTGACAGGAATAATGGTGACAATCCTTCCCACTCCTGCAACATCTGAGGATTACAACACCTTTGCAGACAATACAGCAATCCCAAATACACAGTGCAGCATAACAAACCTATGTCCTCAACAGGTTCACAGATGGAGAAACTGAGGCACAGGCAGAGGAAATGAATCACTTCACAATCACAGTATTACTCTGATTCCTTTTCCCACCATGGCCTCAGTCCCACGAGAGTGGAAACCACTCCACCGATTTCAGTGGATTCCTTTCATTTTATGCACTGCTGTCACCATTTCAACAGAAGGATTGCAGAAGCACTCAAGCTCTGTGATTACGGACCAGTGTCCTCTTGTGCTACACAAAACAAGTGGAAAGATCTGAAAAAAATGGGAATTCCCTGTCCCAGTGGACAATGGAGATGCGACCACATCTCTGTGTGTTTGACTTGGTAATTGTGCCTGGAAAGAATGGATCTGTTACTATCTGGCAATCCTCGCAGATTTGAGGACTGATCACCCATTAATGGCTGGGGTGAGCCTTCTCTAATGTTGAGGGTCTATGCTGGATTCCAGTGATTGAACTTGAGGAAGAGGACACAGGCTGTTGCCTCCTCCAAACTGTGCAATTTGCCCTTCGGCAGTAGGGGGCCAGACCCATAGCTGTGAGAGCTGAAGCAAAAGCCTATTTTTAAGCCCCTGTGTGCATGTACACAGAGGGCTTTGCCTCTGGTAGAGCCTCATCACGACACAATCCTGGCTAGTCCACACCAAGTTCCCTCCAAGCATCCACAGACTTGCCTGCAAACCCTTCACTTGGATAACCAGCATGCTCAACCCAAACCTTCCCTAACTGTGTCCCTATCTCACTTCCAGATATCCTGCTGAGGCTATAATGTTAATAACAAGAAGGAAGCCAAACAATAGCAGTGTTTCCAGGAAATTGATACCTCTGCATCTGGTGTACTTTGAAGGCACCAGGCTGTTCTGCATTCACGAGGCACAATTCGCATGATATCTGTCAGCCAAAGACATCCAAGTCAGTTGCGCCAAGCTGCCTTTTTCTCCTCAGCTACAGACAACTGTGAAGTCCCTCTCTTTCCCCAGATGTTCTTGCATGCTTCATTGCAAAAAAATAAGTGTCTGTCAAAACCGCCTGTGCCTCCTCCCAGGGAAACAGTAGCCAGGGGCTAGGTGTGTGTGGGGGGTGTCCTTTTTAGAATCTGCAGCCTCATTAAAGTAATTGGCATCTGTACTTGATTTTGGAAGCTCAGTGCCAAAGGGGCTTATGGGGTAACTAATGCTGTGAAGTCAAAGCCAGAAACTGCATAGCAGGCTTCTGAATGTGGTCTCTGGCAAGATCTATGCAATGTAATGACATTATGGCTTTGCCATACATTACATGCAAATTAGAAGAGGTTGGCAGCCATGCAACTGGCATAGCACAGCGGCAATCATCCTTACAGGATGTGGAAGGCAAGGCTATTCATCCTCAACCTGCACACAGGGGTGGGAAAGGGAAGGACAATGCTCCCACAGTACAACTGCTTACCTCTTTTCCCCTTTGAGTGACCTCATGTGGTGGAAGACACTTCCCAGTGCCCAGCTCCTGGTGTTCCTATCTTACTTTTCAACTTTACCAGAAGGTGTGATTATTTTTTCTTCGTAAATCCATCCAAAATTCCCCTGAAATGTCTGCTGTTCTCTGCCTCTGCTTCTCCCCAAGCATCCTCTCCTTAGTGCCGAATAGCTGTAGGATATGCACAACAAAACGCCTGTGTGCAGGTGCTGAGCAGTGATAGATGCAGACAGCTGGCTGGCCAGCCGGGACTTCACCTGCTTTGCTGTTGATGAACTACTCTTTCTCTACATTAATTGCTTTTAATGTTTTCCCCCATTTAGGCAGCCATCTCCTCCTCTTTAACCTTTCGTATTTTCTCTGAACTCTTTGGCCCACAAAATCTGCAAACGCCCCAAAATTGCACAGCATACTCTGATGACAGAGGACAGATGCCAGCCTTCTGGTCCCCTATTTTCAATGTGATGACTACTAATAATTTAGGGAGATGTTACTGAAGGGAGCACTCATTCCTGCTATAATTTATTGCTCTTCTAGTATCCTTGTGACTGCAGAAACTCACATTTTCCATTGATGCAGAGACAAACCAAAGCAAAAATACACGGAAACCCAAGTCTTGCTACAAGATCACAACAGACTCATTCAAAGTCAAATGGCATCTTATGTCAGCAATGAGGTAAGAGTGATGGTATTCTTGTTTATGCCATGTACTGCCACTATTGTTATATCAGGCCTCTAACCCTACCAGAGTGTCTCTTCCAAACATGCAAAGTAGGTTCCATTAAGAAAGGACTTAATTGTGGGTACTGTAGGCTTGATAATTCCAAATGTCCAGCCTGCTAGCCAGCAAACTTCCCCCAACACACCATTCCTTACACTGCAGGGCTTCACAAGGCAACAGTCCCAGATGGTTCCACAGGCTGATCACAGCCAGATGCTATCATATTCTGGGACTCCATTTTGCATTTGCAAGATAACCCAACCACCTTTCAAGCTCCCTACTCTTTGCAAGACACCACTGAGGAACCTTGAGGCAGAGAGAAGGCAGTCCCAATCAGTCTGAAAAGTATTCTCTTTTAGATATTCAACTTGAACATTACTCTGTGTGTTGGATTAATGCACCTAATCTGTTGAATCTCATACAGCCATGCTGTTTTTTCAGTGTTGCTGACTACACTAGAAAGCAATATTTTAGTCTAAACCTATTTTGGTCTTTAAAGTGTCTCTGGATCAAGTCCAGCTCTTTGCTACTGCAAGCAATTTCATTACAGGCATTTTCAAAACTTGTGATGGGTAGCAAACTGTAGGACTTAGAAGAGCTGCAGGAAACAAATCCTGCTCCTTCCTCAGGTCAGTAGGCCCACAGTTGCCTTCTGGTGGAAAAGCTAACAAAATAGGGAGTTTGTGATGCTATTGCTCAGAAACAGCTTGTGTAGCAGCACCAAGGATTCCTTTCTGTGTCCTGGTCTGCTCTTCTCAACCTGTTTCCAGCCCAAGGGATATCATTACAGTGCCAGTGACAGGGAAGTAAAGTACTCCAGATAACCTTCTCCACTTCCAAAAATGTTCGTACCTAGACATTGGTGGAAGGAAAATGGTCCCCAAAAGAGAGCAACAATCAAAGTAAGCTTAAGTGACGAGTTATATTGCACTAGTGACACTGATAATACCATAGAAGGGGATAGCCCTTCACTAATTAAAAGCACTGTCTGCTTCCCAGGTGAGATATAAGACGTCTGTGCTGCCGAAGTCTATAAAAAGAAGGAAGAAGCACCTGAGTCTTTATCTTGCAACATTCATACAGCTAGAGAAGGGAACATCGAGACGATGTGACAGACAATGGCTGAAGGAGTTAAAGCCCATTTAAAAACTGGCTGAGTAGCATTTAAAGATGAGGTAATATTACAATGATAAATACTTATCCTGTGGTCAGGTGAGAACTCTGCACCAGTTGATAAAGTTTTGTGCAAGAATGACACCCACATTGGAGCCAGGAAGGCCTTTACCCCACCTGGGAGTAGGTGTAGGTGGGATGTGGAAAGAGGGGCACTTTGACCATGCCAGGCAGCAGGTTGCTAGATGGGGCCGTGGCAGATGTGATGTTCTGGAGTCATGCAAAATTCAGAGACTATTATATTGATACATGACAGATGTTACGGAAGCACAGAACATTCAAAGACCAGTACATTAACTTTATAAATATTACATTCATCCTTATGGCTTTTTTAGTAATTATATCCTGGGTTCTATAGGTAAACCAGAGTAAGTTTTCTGCATATCATGAGACTCTGCAGGAGGCTTTACCTTCCCATAGAAAAAAAAAACCCAAACCAAACGGAAAGTAAAAAAGTCATTTAACTTTTGACCAATATCAAACAAAACAACAATGCCAAAATTATGAAACAATACAAGCTCCTGACCAAACTCAACTATCTCTGACTTGAACAGACTGCTGAAGTCTCTTTGGGAACACAAGCTCTACCTGTACTCTGGAAACCTGTTTTCCCCAGGATCCAGGGTCATGCCCAAGTTATGACAAAATGCCTACAACATTATATTTCATTCCTCTGTTTGATTTTTTCATTAGTTTTTTTTGTTGGGTTTTTTTTTTTTTTTAAATGAAAAAGACAGCAGCTAGCAAGTGGATGAGATCATGTGTCAAGCAGACGGCCACAAAATGCATGTGCCCTGAAATATAAATTGTACTTTGACAACCACCTGCAGAGATTTTCAGATTGATATTATTTTTAATTAGGGAGCTGATAATCATGGGGAAGGTAGAATGGAACTGCTGCACAGCCTCAATTTTGGAAGATTTGGTGGCAGTCAAGGTTTTGGCAACAGCTGAAGAGCCATTCCCACCAGTAACATCCAGGCCAGACTTATTGTCTCCCCTGCAACTGCTTGGCCATGGCTGAATCTGTGGGCTCTAGCAAGGATGGGCAAGTGGCATAGAAAATACTCTGCTAGACTCAACCCTACTCACAGCCTCCCCATGTGCCACACATTGTGTGGCATCTAAGTCATCCTTTACAAGTGTTATCATTTCCACAGGTTGCTGTTTTCCAGCTGACCTCACCCTGACTTCTACTGCTGCACCAGATACCCATGCAAACAAGAGCTGTGTCAGCCACATAGAATCTGCCTTCCTTATTGCCCATTTCACATTATTAACTGCATACCCACACAAGCTAAGGAGATGTAATTGCAGCCAAGTTCCTCCTCTGATCCAAAGATTCTCCTGAAGTTCATTGCCATTTGTACTGTAGGTACTGTTGAGCTTGCCACATTTCCAGTCAAGATTTCAAACCAAATGAGGTTACCAAATAATGTCTTAATAGAGAATGCAGGGTAATTTATATATTGAAATTAAAGATTAAAGCTTAATCTTAATTAAATCTCACAAAAGTTCAGTAAAGCTGCCCAAATTATAAAATATAAAAAGATGTATTGATTGTTTGAGAAATGGAAATCACATTTAATAAATACAGGAATGAGCCATTAAGGGAATGGAGAGACCAGAAAAAGCACTAACTGGTAATTAAAAGAAGATAAATATTTATTAAATGTTGCTGTGATTTATTAATCTGTATTGGGCTAAACAAATGTAATTTGATATCTGAATCATATCTCATTCTTATACAGTCTTCATTAAATCTGAAATCTTTGCTTTAAATGGATATCATATGCTCCCTTCAGTTCTTAATCTCTTTGAAATATCAGCTTGATGCTGCAGAAGACATTGAAAGTCACAGGGACTGAAGAGTGTCCTGCGTATCAATGAGGTTGTTTTGCACTACAGGTGAGCAGTCAACTTCCCATTCCACAGTGCCTTCTTATCCAGGACCTGCTGCAACTGTGCTCTGTCCCTCGGTGACAGGGCAACGTTCAGATTTTAAAGCCATCCTGTCAAAAGGCCAGACAGGAAGAGCACAACTTCAAATTTCAATCACTCCTCCAACAGCCAGTGTGGAGGCCTGAGGCAGCACACCCTTCCCTGGTTGTAAAGCAGGAAAGCCAAGTGCCATGCTAATGCAGCTGCTGCCTGGCAGAACACCAGTGGAGGTTGAGTGTGAAAAAACATCTAACCCCTTGTCAATACAGTAATTGGTCTAGCAACAAATAGCTCTGTTGATGCAGCTTTCCAGTGGACATGTTAATCATGCAAGAGCTGAAAAATTCATTCTTCCAAGGTTCAGAGAGCAACCTTATCTTGGGCCCCTCACAGAGGGAGGCAAGGGTCTGGTAGAGCACGGCACTGTACGCACATGAGGGGTTTGAGTAAGAACGTTTCTCGGGGTTAGACAGCAAGTTGTCTCTGTCTTAAATTCATTCTCACGCTCTCATTTCAGCCTCTATTTAGAAGAGGAGCTCCTTGTTGAAAATTACTGGCATAAATGAATTGCTGCTGATAATTAAATTTGCATAGAGTTAAAATTACGCTAGAGTGCTCCTTCTCAGTGCTGCAATACTGAGTTATAGACTGCTACTGAGACTCATTGCCTGTCCACGGTGAACCTCAAAAAAGGTTGTATGAAAAGCAGCAATCCAATTCCATAGGTTTGCTTGAATCTGAATGTTTCAAGAACTCTTAACTTCCTTTCCAATGTCCTTGTCCCCTCACCAAAGGAAACAAACAAATACCAAAATATACAGGAAAAAAGAAGAGAGGAAGAAAGGATGTAAAGTCTCCACAAACTGGAGAGAGGAAGAGATAATCACATACCATCCCTTTTGCTTTTTCAGGGAGTGAGAAACAAAATCAGACTGAACTGGGCTCTGCAACCACTCACACTGAATTTGGAGTTCTACCTCTCTCATCTCTAATATCTTCTTTTCTACAGTAACATAAGTGAAGGAACTGTAGCCGTGGGACAGACAAGAGTAGAGAGGGCCAAAGCCACTTGAGATCTCAGAGAACTTCTAAAGGTAAAACCCAGTCATTTCTTTTGGAAGTGGTTCTCACTCTTTACTGACACAGGCACCCTGCTGAAAGCCAGGGTCTAGCCTCAAGGGCCAAGGGGATACATTAAGCCAGATTAAACATCTGATTTTATTAAAGAGCAGCTGTGAGAGATGCATTTGCATTATGTCAAACTTTCCTGTAGGAATTTCATGATAGCGGACTTCTGGCACTTCCTCGTGCAAGCAGGAGTCGATCTAGCACAAAGTAATTATTTTCAATTTGTCTGGCCAGAAAAAAAAAAAAAAAACATGACTTCAAAATCCTCACTACCAACGCAGCCATGCAGACTCCTCTTCTGGAACTTACTCTTGGGTTGAAAATATGATCAAAAAGTTCAAGCCCCTGAAGCAATTGTCTCAGAAAGTTTTAAGCTACTGAAGATAGCAGGTTTAGGACCGTAATTACAATAACCACAGCAAATGAATAAGAGTCTTCTGGCAAGAATAAGCCAGAATTGCAGAGGCGGATGTTGCCAGTGAAAAGAACAGGAAGGTAACCAAGTGAAGAAACACCATGAGGAGGATTATCCTTATTTGGAAGCAATCCATTCCAGCAATAAATTAAGCCAGGGATCTCTGCATCAGAAAACAGCAGGGCAACCTATTAAACTAAAGGACAATCTGCTTTTTCTGTCACCTTTGAGCCCTGACTGAAGGGTGAGAGAAACAAACACAGCAGAGATCAAAACATATGTTATTTCAACAGCTGTAATGGTCGGCTGCATGTTACAGAGAGGGTAGAATTCTTTCCATGCACATTCCTAGCACAAACGCCTGATCTTCAACAACAATATTGCTGGACTGCAGTGGCCATAAAGATGAAATCACAGAAGAGGGCTTGGATGGAAGAAAAATGGTAATTTTTATTTTATGGCAAAAACATAGCTGCTTTCACCCCAACCGCTGGGATGTGCTCAGGTGAAATACTCAGTGCAGACTGGTGAAGCTTTTTTTGCAGTGGTATTAGAAGACATAGTGGTAAAAGAAGAAAAGAAATTAAATGCTATATACTTTTAGCTCAAAGAGGTCTCTGCATCTGCCAGCAGTAGTACATGACATTGTGTACATGCTGGTGTGTTCCAGGGCCACATTTACTGCAGGGAAACAGCATCCACAATTAAGGGATTTCTGAGGGGCAAATACAGGCTATGTCTCACAAGGATTTAAATTATAGAGAAGCAGACACTTAAAATGTACAGAAATGCACTGTGCAGAACAGGCAGAGAACAACTGAAAGAAAAATACGAGAAAATCTTAAACATATATTGGTCATGTGCATAATGTGATCAAAAAAAAAAAGATTATTTAGAATTTTGATGGTGTCCTTCCACATTTTCAGGTAGCTGCTATCGACAGAAAAACCTGTAATGCCTCTTACTCCCTATCTGTCTCGCTGGTGAGTTTTTGTCTTTACCCTCAGTAACAGATGCTCTTCTAGTCAAAAGGCCCCAAGAGCTGCCCTGATGGAACTCAGAGCTGACATGTTGCTCTCCCTGGACTTCCAGTCCCAGGCTTTCCCAAAGAAAGGAGAGGTACCCAATGATCCCAAACCCTGCACACTCCATTTGGTGATGAGCACAAACAACCTTTACCTGACAGATACTCAAAGCACCTCCAGCTTCCTCAAGTTCCCACTGTGATACTCACGCTGATGCAAGATTTTTTTTTAAGCTCAAATTAGGCTGACAAACACAAACAGACTGTGAAAAGGGCAGACTGTCAAAAAAGGTTCCTCGCTTTTACGCAACACTGACGAAACGAGTAAAGTAATTCCTTGTTGCAGAGTTAGCTCTAAAGTGAACTCCTGGTTACACAGTACTCTGACATCTACTAAGCTCACTTTAATGTCCAGCTGGAGCTAGCAACGAGTCCCAGAGATGTTGCTAGTTGTTTCTTCTTTTGGTAAAGGGACCCCAGGCCCAGCCTGTGTTCTGCTGTCCGGGGCAAAACACTTTGCTGGTCTGAATTCTGTTGCCCACAGAAACTATTTTGAAGGAGAGATACCAGCATCAGGTGAATAAGTCATACATGATCCCTGGCTATGTTATCAGGCCTCTCATGGAATATTTTCTACCAATGATAAAATGTTATTGCTGCCATTATCAAGCAGTTGGTCTTTATCTGTCTACCTATGACAGGCCTCGTTTTTCAGACAGGTCTTGGGACAACTTCAAGGGGAGATCTTCCCATCCAATGTCAAATACACCATTTTTTTAGACTTTTTTGATCCTCCTTTATCTTTCAGCTCCTCCTAAACTGATTTACAAAGCAGATGCCTGCAGCTCCCCTCCAAAAAATCCCAGGGGAAGAACTGTCATGCCATGTTCCTGACCTTGGGCTACCACAGGATACTCATGTCTTCTATCCAGATTTTGCAGAGCAAAGGCCAGTTCCTGATCCTTCCATACTGGTCTTGATAACTTCACAGAAGAAGGAGACATTCAATAGTTAGGAAGATGGGGCGAAACTGCAAAGCAAAATGGCTGAAGAAGCTGCCCTGAACTGAGACTTTTTACAGCCCAACCACATGCATATTCTTTCCCATCAGCTCAGCAGAATAACTCAAGAGGGTAAGAAGATGTTGGACTGAAGCTGAGCCTGGGGAAAAGAAGGAAAGGGTTTTCTCCTTGCATCTGTTTTGTTTCTTCCTTTCTTTCCTACACCCCCCCAAACCCAACCCAGTAATTAAAAGCCTATGTTAATTGGCAATAAATTTCAGTAAAATTCCCCAAATGGAAACTGTTCCACCCATGACAGTGGAGGTAAGGGAAAGTATTTTCCTTGAGTGCAGTAAAAGAGCCCAAGGAAAGATGGAGGCACTTGCCCATGATTGAAGGCAGCAATATTGTGGGAGCGTGGTCTCCAGCAGCTCAGCTGCCTCATCTCTCAAGCTTAGTTCTAGCCAGAAGCTTTACTCCAAGTGCTGATTGTACACAAAGATTTAAGGAACAGTTATGATGTTGCTTTCAGCGTGCAGAAAGATAAGCTGCAGTTGTTTTTTATATTTCTCAGGGAAGCTCATTTAATTTCAACAGTTTGGAAGAGGGTGTACCTCATGAAACAAGGTGCACCTCATGGAACTCTTGAGGTAAGAATTATAGAGTAATATCTGTATTTTTTCTCATGTTCAATGCACATGGTAGATGGCAGACCCCCTACTCTGGGTTTCTCCTGAGTATTGCTCTGTTTTGTTAGATGTAATACATGCTATGACTCTGAAAGATCAAATGATGTGACCAACTCAACTCCTTGCAGATTGCAATATTGTGCTTTTTAATAGCACCAGATCCCTGATAAGGGACTAATCTATCTCAAACCCAAAGAGATGACTGGCCTTCTGGAGAGAACTTCAGCATGGAACAGATGAGTGGCAAAATGCAGTCCAGTCAAGGGCACCAAGTGGGTCGCAATACAGATGTGGGGTGCAAGTGGGGTGCCCATTAAGATGCAATGCTATTACATGCATTGACATTACTAATCTACAAGCTGTGGGTCTCAGAAACACCTGATCCTTTCACCTTCATTCTAGAAAAGCCCACTGACATTCTTCCACCTGGCTACACCTATCTGAACAGCAGCTACCCTAAATAAAACAGAGAATTGGCAGGTAATTAAATAAGATTGCTTGTCTTCCCTCTGAAAACTTTTAAAAGGTTGCCAGCATGGGAAGGTCTATAATATTTGTCTGAAATAATGGATGTTTGGCACCAGTGCTTGAAAAAATTTAAGTGTTCTATAAGGGAACTCTACTGATCAGTTTAGGATTAAAACAAGAAAATCACTAGAGGAGTCTGAGAGGTATTCTGAGAGAAATTTAGCATAATAAGCATTCTTTACTTCAGCATCCAATACAGCCTTTCCTTCCACATCTGCCAGCATCACATCTTTAAGATTCTGACTATGCCAACTCCTGCTCTAGGTAAGCTTAGGCTTTATTATTATACACATTGTACAAGTGGGGAAACTGAGGCAGTGATAGATGGAACAAACCACAGCTGTTAAGAGAGAAGAAGAATCCAGGGTAGAGGCAATTCCCTTGCATGTTACCTGCTGAACTCTACCAGAACTTACTGGGCACAAATGTCTCCACTGGACTGAAAGATCCAGCCAAAACCAGGAACTCTCCAATTAGATTAGCAATGTCTTCAGAATTACAGTGACAAAGAGAGCTGTAGGGAACAAGTAAAAGTAACCTTACACTAGAAACATTCCTCATAGCTGAAAAAGAAGAAAATAGCTATGCTGTGTAAGGATCAGAAATAAACAGAGAAAGGGAAGCTGTTAAAAGTCAAGACCTAACTGTGGAAGGGACAGACCTGGGGAATATAGCAGCTAGGTTTGTCAGCAAAGACTGAGATGCTGGATTTAACTAATACATCCCTAACAGTATGAGCTGTGGCTTCAAGGCAGGTGCCTCTCACAGTACTTGGACAGCACCAGGTTACCCAGCTACTGCTGGAAACAGGAAATCTTTCCCCACACTCCACTGCCTGAAACAGGGAGGAGCAAATTCAATCTTCACAGATGCCAGCTGGGATCTACCAACAAAAACATTTTTCAGACACTTTTCAAAGAACCACAAATAAATAATACATTAATTGTCTATATACATGTCAGTAATTATCTCATAAATCCATTAATCTCTCCTTTATACCTATTGCCATAAATCTCTGGCATGTGGTATTGGCATTGCTGATGCATTTAAGTGCATGATGACTCTTGATCATCTTGTCTTTCTCCCCTTTTCATATATATACAATCCATAAGATTTGGTTCCAGGTTTTGAGAACATTTAAAATTTGTCTGTATTCTGGCTATTGTGTTCTCCTTCCCACCTCTTTTATATCCACACAGTTTCGTGTTGTCACTTTTATTCACAGACAAGAGAAAATACTCTTCAGATACTCGATAGCAGCCTGTTAACACACTTTTGAGCATTTGCTGTTCAAAAGATACCAAATTTGGGACAGGAGCTGTATTTCACCTCTAGGCGTTATCCTAACACTATAAATAAAATACAAAGCATTGTAAGGATTTCAATATCCCTACTTTTCCCTCTAGACTCTTAAAACTATCATCCGACTTTTTAATAATCTACTTACTTGAAGTTTTGTGTTGTGTCACTCTTCAAGCAATTCCCCTGGGAAGACAACAGACTATGTCTATTCGAGTCACTCAGAATGACTGAGCCACAATAAGCAATGCTGGTTAGAAAAAACCTCTTGTCACTTCTGTTGGAAAAACTCTATAAAAATGCAAGTTTGTGGAAATAAAATAACTCTGCAGGTATGTGTTAATCTCATCAAAGCTTTGCATGGCAGCATACTCAATTTGCTCAGATACTTTCCTAGAAATTAATTTCCTATCATCTGTTTTTTCTTGCCTTTCCAACCTTGTTTGTGACTAATTTTTATTTTTATGCTTCAAAGAAAAAAAAACAACAAAAACCCCAACAAAACCAAAAAATACTCCAACCAGCAACAACATTCTGTTTCAGAACTATAACCAGAGCTCCTAAAATGGGAGCCAGTACTACTTATTGTGCATTCAAGAAATTAGCTGCTACAAACATTTGCTTGAGCCTGATAAACTGTTTCTCCAGCCCATATGCCGCTGCTACGTGTGTTCAATTTCAGTTTGGATAATTCAGAGTAATCCTATTATAGAAAAGCACAAACCACAAAGTTCTGTTCCAGATGACATGTCAAAGTTCAGCAGCACTTGCAATCAGGACTTCTAACTTTGGTCCAATTCTGAGCTAGTATTGATTTCAGTTCTTGCCTAAAGTATCAAAAGCATGGCTGTGTCTCCTCACTCTGCTGTTTCAGAGGCTGACAAACAGTTAACATGCTGATATTTTTGAGACCTGAAATCTGTCTCACCAAAGGCCCTATCAGAACTGGTATTTTGATAGAGCCCACACAAATCCATGACGATTGCTTGTCTGTGACCCCACAACACTTTTCCCCACACAGAGACAGAATTTATGATATCCCATTGATTTTCCCCAATCCATTTTGATTCAGAATTGCTATTTACAGTGTTACATATTTATCTCTTTTCCCCCTAGTTCTGACTTGCTTATTTCTTCTAAGAATACTTAGCCCTGGGAGCATATCCTTGCAGTCTCAATAGAAAGAAGAGAAAAAAAAAAAAAGACTTTTTTCCTGTAATTCAGTACAGGAATAACGAGAATACCAGGGTTCATTGGTAGGTACACAAACAGGCTGAGCAAATACAATCATGTTGGGTAAGGGAGCACATTATTATCCATATATTATATTTCCATGAGTATTACTAAGGCCCCTTGGCTCCCCACTCTACAGTTTAAGAGGAAGGCAGATAGAATCAGTGTTAATGCAGATGAAATAAATCCTCAAAATCCAGTTTTCTGAGCCTCCTTAGCTTGGCTGTCTTCTTCTGTTCTCTACTGCCTCTTGTGTTTTGCAGGTTTCTGTCAACTTATTTCCAGCAGCACTTTTAAAAGGCAGTGTGTAATTTGAGACAAGGCCAACATGTGTGAACATGTAGTGGTTTTATCCTACAAGCCCAGAGCAGATGTACCTACGTTGATACGTATGAATGTTTCACTAGAACAGATCACTTCCATTCCTGCCCAAAAGGAAGGCATTCCAATACAAACAGACCCCAGGTGACACAGACATGCTCACATGGAAGCTTGTAAGACTCCTGCAGAGTGTGGGTAGCCTAGGTGTTTTTTGGACTTCCCCAGGTGGTATCAAGTCACTGATAAAAGTTACTCATAATTTCATTTTGCTGAGATTCTGCTCCTGCTTTGAGCATTACTCTTTGACAATTCTTGCCTTTCTATGCTGTGGTCCTGCTTAGGCCCCCATACATTATTCTTAGTGATAAAGATTTCAATTTTAGTTTTGCTACCACCACTGGATTTTATCACTTTGTGTGAAGGCTCCTCAGAATTTACTAGCTTTCCCATGGCTCTACATCAGATTTTTTTTTCTTTTGCTTCTTTAGCTGCATGCAAGTAAGAGTTTCCTAGAAAACAACTCTTCTGCCTTCCTGCAGAAATTCTTTGCTATTCCTTAAGCACCAGTTGCAACCAGAGAGAAGAAGAAACTGGCCAAAACCTATGCACTAGCTAGAGGGGATGTCTGCCAGGGGCAGTCCCTAACCTCCCCCAGTTTTTCATTGGTGTAACCAATAACCCTGCAGAATCGTGCAGTTTACACCAAAGAACAGAGTGGAGGTATCCAGATCCTCGGTATGAAGTCCACCTGTATAGACCATGAGTGCAGATGTGAGAGTGATTTCAGGCACATGTGGAGGCAGTTCTCTCTTGACAGTGACACTAAAGCAGCTTTAGTGCCTTGGACACCAACCTAGGTAGAGACCTACAGTCATTGCTCCAGCACTACAACAGTTCCAGAGAAAATCAGCCATTAAAAAATAAATAAAGAAGACTCTGAGCCAAGAAAATATTCACCCAACTTTAACTTCACCACATCAGTATTTTCTAACAGTTAGACATCTATCCAAACATACACCACCTTTTCCTCCAGCTCCTCATAATGGGCATTAATCAGGCCCCTCTGCATTTCTCTGTGAAGTTCCTGTGAGACCTGTCCTGTCATTGATAGGGAAACATGAGTTTCACTGCAGCTACCCCAGCCCAAATAAACTCCCCTTGTCCTAATCCAGCCTAACAAAACAAAAAGGAAAGGAAAAATAAGAGAAGGGAAAAACAAGGAGGAATAAAGGAGGAAAGAGTGAAAGATTCTGGAAATAGCTGGAACTGTTCATGCTGAGCCATCGGGCCCTGAGATTTGAATAATGCATGTTCCATAAATCTAAGTGTCCCTGCTTGCCACATTTTAGAACAGGGAACAAAAATAATAGCTACTGTCCACACTTATCACCAATAATAAATTACAGGGCTCCTATGTGTGGCAGCGATTAATGCAAAACGCAACCCAAAACACATAACTAAATAAATAGATAGTTTGACTTTCCTGGGGGTTATCTCTTTCCTTTCCTACACCCCTCTCAGAGTCTCCTTCCAGCCAAAAATTATACTGGGAAAGACCCATTCCTACAGTGTATCCCCTTCAGACAGGCAGACTAACTCATGGTTATCTTCAGAATAAACCCCAAGGCAGTCAGTGGAGCATACACACCTCTGAGAACAGGGGACAGCAATGCACTGCAAAGCTTTTAGTTCTTCTGGAAGACTGCAGTCTTCCCAAAGCATCATCTCCCACCTGAAACAGGGCATGGGTGCACCTCTCCAAAACACAAAGTTCCACACTGCTTGCCTGAGGCCACAATCAGATCTCCAGCTGTTTATGTGAGGGGCAGAGAATTCATTTGGCAATAGCTCCTCTTCTTCAGACAATTAAGTAAGGGAGTATTGGGCTGCTCTTTGGCCCTGAAGTACAAATACTGATAGCAGGGAAGTTACTAGAATACAATGCAAGGACAGGGCACGAGGGTAAAAAGGACCCATAGAAGGTCCCTTACAGAACTGGTCTTTGCGGTGTAAGACTTCTGTGTAAGGATTCTACTGTGTCCTCATTTTCACCTGGACTGGGAATGACAAATTCAAGCAAAGCTTCACTCTTCATTACCCATATCTGCTGAATAATGATGGGTCACCTTCACAGGGATAAGGGGAGGAAAGAAAACAGAAATCAAAAGTGATTGGTAATGCAAAGGGAAGGTGTGTGCAACCACACAGGCCAAGCATCCACCTTAACATTAGCAAAAAAAATCCCCCCAAAGACCAAGCCCCAGCCACCAAAGAAGTTTGTCTCCCACAATTTTAAAAGGTTAGATAATTGAGAAAATAGGCAGCCATTAGAAGCTCCTGAGCACTTACACAAACTGTAATCAGAGCTAGACCACGGATGGCAGTTCAGAGGTAACTAACTGTACCCTATTCTTTCCCTTAATCTTTTAATTCTGACACATACAATTTCAGTGAAAAGTTGTTTTTCCTTTTACATTAGCTGCCTCCTCTGCTTTGCCAGTCTATTCCCTCCAAGGGTATGGTGATCTGTCTCCTGAGAAATCTCTTTCAGACGAGGCAAAATTCCCTCAGAGAAGCCATTCCTGTTTATAGTATGGGCTTCCGTGTAAAACTGCCCTTGGCATCCTCTCCTTTTGCAACTGTGAAGCAGGAAACAGAGCTGGAAAGGTCACAAGAATCAGAATAAACTGCAGGAGAGGGGCTACCAAAACATCTATAAAGGCAGCTCAGCTGAAGCTTGAGACTCGAGGTACAGCGCAGTTATTTGACCTGACCGAACGTCAGCGGTACCTGTCGTATGCCCTCTTCTTCCTGCAAGGGCCCTGAGCTCTTCCCCAGCCCATCAGTGTAAGTCTGCCTGCTACACGAGAGACACTTCAGCTCACAAAAGCAAAACAAGAAAAGAAATTGTGTGCTCAAGCCACTGAGGGTGAGGTAACTCACACAAATGAGAGCAGGTGGGGGAAAAAAAAAAGGCAGCTTACACACAAAGCAGACACTATTACACCATTATTATTATCACTATTAGCTATTCATTACTCATATGTTGGTATTATAGTAGGATCCAAAATCCTCATTCAGTATCAGGGCCCCATTGTGTTAGTCTCTATGCAAATACAAAGACAGCCAGGAAGAGCTCACAGTCTAATTTAAGACAAGACCCAGCAGGTGAATGTAACAGAAATTGGAGGAAGGAAGGGTAAAAAGACCGTGCGATTTCACAGGCTAATGGCACATTGCTGAATGCTCATTCCTGGAAGATCTAAAAGGTTACGGCTTAATAACCCTCAGGGATGCTTCTCATGGCTTTAAATCTCTGACCTCCTGGGTAAGGAGCAGCAGCACAATAATATTTCCTTTAGTTAAGTGAATGTCTAAAACGTGCTTAATCAGTAGTCCATTAACTCTCCACTTGCCTCATTAACATGTCTGTGCAGCAGGTAGCTCTGTCTCACCCCCACCGTGGCTTTTTCACATTCTGGTGTTCAATGTTTCCACGCAAGGTGCAATGCCTTGGAGCACCCTCCCTCCAGAAGCATTTCATATCATCAGTCCATATGTTTTGAACATATGGCATTGTCCCACTGCAGGTTTTCTTGGAATTAAGAGGTCTTCTCTGCTGCCTGCTTGAGCATTATACATTTATACATTAACAATTCTCTCTCTCTTTTTTTTTTTTTTTTTTTAAATGACTGACTACTTTTTGTTTCTCCCCATTCATAAATGGTGGAAAGAAACCAAGGATATAATTGAGCAAAATGCCAGCACTGGTGCTCTTGGCACATTAAGTGTTTCCAGACCCCTCTTTAGAAATACCTATTGCATGAATCCCATTTGTACAGCCTTTGTGATTGGCTACACGCTGTCAATTAAGAGTAAAAAATCACGATCTTGGCAACCAGTAAAGACAGCTTTTACATCCAACTCACCTGTGCTCTGTTTAAGATTTCAAGAAAGATCTGTCCAACTATACCAAATAGAAGGCTTACCTATTCCTCCCACCACTTTCAGCAAGTCATGTCAGTCCTAATCTTCCTCAAATATGAAGAGAGAACAATATACACTCTTCTTTCAGAGCCATTAAAAATTAATTGAAAGGTGCACATGAAGAAGTTTGAAACTGAAAAGCACTCAACATTCTTAAAGATGGCATGAAGTTGAAAGCAACCCTGATGAAAATAGTTTAATACAGATTTTTTTTTTTTTTTGGATGACATTTTAAACCTTGCATCAAAAAACTGTTTACCTTCTAGGTCGGTGGCACACAGAGTGTGGCTCATAAGCACTCAATAGCTAAAATGTAAATATGCTTTAGTTGAAAAGTATTCAGTGTTTGCTTTGTGCTGGCCCTTCTCCACTCCTTCACTGGGAAAAATCAAAGCAACTTCCAGTAATAAGGCAATGATGTGACTAACCCCTGTCAGAGATCATTTTCTTTTCCTCATTTGTTCCCCTAGATCAGCTGCAGTACATTTGAGAGAGGATAACGAGGATTACTTGTTTGGTTTATGTTTGTTTTTTTTTCTAGTGACTCTTTTATATATTTTGCTGGTTGTATACATGCAAGTAATACTTGGAGAGGAAAGGTGGAGGAAGCGTATGACGTGTAATCGAGATACTTGTGAGGGCCATTCATCCCATGGCTGATTAAAAATTAATGGAAACCAACTGTCTTATACCCCAACCAACTCTAAACTTCCAAGAGAAGCCTCTACTCCACCTGGAATGAGAGGGGTGAGATATGGCTTGCACCTTGACAATATGGAAGATGTACTGGTTCATCTTTCAGGACAAACATCAAAACCTCAACTGTGACTTGATATTATGCAACAAAAGCAAAGCTGATTTGGTTGCCTTGGCCTTTTCTGTCCTAAGTAAACAGATGTGGCATTGGTCTTGTTCATGTTCAACTCCCAGCCAGCTGCTTTTGACTCTGCTGTCACCTCAACCAAGAGCTAAACACTTGTGTCTCAGTAGAAGGACAATGGAATAGGAGACCTGTCACTTGAGTTCATTTAAGGAAAGAGATACCAGAGATATTTCCTCCTGTTCAAGCATCTCAGCGAGTCCTCCAGCTACATCCCTGAGCAGCCATTAGTACAGGGAGCCACATGGGCTAGGCATCCCTGAAAGGTCTAGTTCACTCAGCTGTGATATTCAGATAACCTCAAGTAAACCAAAGCTTTGGATTTCAAATTAGCAAATTTTTATGCTAATTTGAGAACATACAACTTTCCTTACAAGACAGTGGCATAGGGGATGTCTGCCATTTACACCCGGGTTTATCTCAGTTGAGCAGCACAAGCTGAGAGTCTGGGCATCTTAGATGGCTCAAGAATGAAGAGGAAGACAGACTGACTGAAGGATTAATCTGTCACTGTTACCATTAAACACACTTCCAAAGATCGTCCTCTTAAATTGGACAATTTAAATTTATGGTTGAGTTTTTGTATAACATAGCTTATACTAAGTTGTAAGTTAGCTTCTGATAAGTTTCTGAAGGTCAGATACAGCCTATGGTGGGGAGAAAGCCATATTTTACCTCAGAGGTCAGGGCTTTGCTCACTGTTTGGTCTGAATAAAATAAAAAACCAGTCCTGCCACTCTGAGTCTTCACTTTTTTAATTTTTTTCCCCCTTTTTGATTTTTAACTAGCAAAACATATCTGCCCACCTAGAACAACTGTCAGGACAGAGGTTTAAAATACTCTTTGTCTTCACAAGCATACAGTAATGCCTGTTTTCTCTTTGCTAGGCTCTTTCTCCACTATTTTCTTTGAAAGCCAGCCAGCCTCTTTAGTCCATGGATTGGGTTTGCTAATTTGCGAGAGGCTGGAATCATTTCTCACATTAAGAAACTTAAGATAAACACGCTGTGCTCTCCTTTCCCTTTTTCTCTTTCTCGAGGGTTTCTTTAATCTACAATAAATACCATTTTGGACTGAAAGTCCTTGATTTGCGGAGAAGACATCAGAGGCCAGGGTGGAGAAATGGACTTGCAGAGCCTACACCTCCTAGTTAGAGACATGGCAAAGAGCCTGGACCTGGAAGTCAGCCCCCAGGAAGTGGGCATTGGGGCATTCTGGGAAAGGGAAGCTCTGTAATGGGGAGTTCCAAGCTTCCCTCAGTTCTGGGCAGGCTGCCTGATGCAATGGATTGCTGCAGTCCAGAGTGGCCTTTGGGAAGCCAAGTACTGCATTTTTATCATTCCCCCCTACGGCTTTCCTTCTCTTCCTCCTCACTTTTTATTCTAGCTTCTTCTTTTGTAGGGAAAGGGGAGAAACTAAATTTCATANGTTGTATTTGTGTTACTTCTCAGTGTGACAGTAGTCCCTCAGGGTAGTTGCAGATGGATGGACTTACTGCAGCCCTGAAAATGTCCTAATGGCTATAACTACTTCTCCACATCTAGGTTGGTTTTTTTTGTTGTTGTTGTTGGTTTTTTGTTTTTTTTTTTTTCCTAGAATAACCTAAACCAACCACAAGGGCTTGGATCTAAGCAACCTGGAAATACAGGAAGAGGCAAAGACAAACCTTACACCCTGGCTCTTCAGGTCAGCTCCCAATATAAGTATCTTTTGGTATCTTTTGTCTTTGGAGGACACTGATGCTTTTTCCTCAGGCTTCTACATTTCCAGCACTTTTCACGTTTTCAAACAAGTGTCCTGGAGGACAGCCTGGATCTATGGTGTGCCTTGCACTACAGCCCTTCAGACTTCTGTGGCAGACTTGAGGAATTCACTAGGCATTAGAAAGACTTCAGAATTCCCTTTTTTTTTTTTTTTTTACTTGCAAAAGGGCAAATGCCAGCTTGAAAGACACAGATTCCTATAAAAGCTCTATTGCTTCTGGATATACTACACACTGGCTCCAGCAGTGCTGAAAAATAAAATAAAATACAATAAATCAAACACATTAAACAGACTTCCTTGTCAGGGAACCAATAGCACGATGCTAGTGTTCCAGGAAAATGTGAAGTACTTTAATTATGTGGGTCTGTTTTAAGAGCATTTCAGCATCTCTCATGCACAACTCAGTCTGTGTCTCAACTTCTATCTCCAGTGGTCTCATTACACAAGCAGAGGTAGAGCTTGGTCTTCTGCACTGTGCTACAATTGCTCCACAGGAACAAAAAAAACCCCTTCAAGCACCTTTGGCAGTATCAGGCTGCTCAGAGCTGTTCCCAGGTAAACCAGCAAAGGGTTTATAGAGTTTATTGAAAAGATATTTCTTTTTCCTCTATAATAACTCATTTTATTTTTCTTAGGTAGTGTACTGTAAACAAGGCTGCAGCTCAATAACACCACACAGGCAGGGAATAACAGCAACATACTACAGGAACAGGAAGGCACAAATGGACACCACTGCAAATTTCACACAAGAATGCAAAAAGTTGCGTGCCAGGATCTAAAATTTTCCATGGCAACAAGATAAAATGTGTAACAAAGGGAAAGAGTTGCAACAGGATTAAAAAAAAAAAAACAAGAACAAGAAGGCAAAAATCAAAGCCAGGTAGGTTATATATGAAACACACTCAAAAATTAAACCATGAGATTAGGAGGAAAATATTTCAGAAAGTAGGAGGAGGGTCACACTGCATTAGCAGCTAACAATGCACTGGAGCACATCTTCTAGCAGCATCCAGCAGAGACTATAAGACTATTCAGCTTTCCACTTATCAAAGTATCGAATTGATAATCCTTGGTTACAAACCACCTTTTTATTTTTTTTTTCTCCTTTCTGTCATTTTCTATTTTGTTGCACCCCAGTGCAGCTCTACCTTATTCCTTTACAAAAGAACTGAAAGAGCTATGATAAATATCAGCTCCTCGCACAGGTCTGACTCTGGGGCTTAATTATGTCAATTTAAGTGTCAGTATTGTTAACTTGTTTGCAGCCATTCATTTCAACAAAAACAGCTGTCTTCTCTAGAATAATGGGCAGAGTTCCTGACTATGGACAGAGCACAAATAGAATAATTGACAGTGTCCTCCCACTCCTCCAACCCTGGGGAGAAGCCAAGGTAGGTGGGAGCACGAATAAGGAAACCTAATGGTAAGCACATTGGTATGGAAACCCTTGAAATTCAGCTGTCGTGAAGCATTACAGGCACGGTGCAATTGTTCTGCCAGTGCACCTGTGCTGCACACTGATGGCTGGGTCTCAAAGGAGCATGTGGTGCCTGTCCTTACTGATACCTTATAATGTTCTCCTGTTTGCCCAGGGACTGGAGGTCAGCCTTAGCAGTCCAAAGATCCCATGCACTTGTTTGGATACTGCATGCTGGCTGGCAAGTTTGTTGACTAGACAGCAAGCAGGTATTTAATAATTCCTATTATTTGCTTTGCCACTGCCTGAACTTGCTGCCAACTATCCTCACATGTTAAGCTCCAACACTCTCCCATATCCAGTCTCTCAGTAATGCAAGACATGAGTAATGAAAACAGCCAGGCAGCACTGCGAACATTCAAAGGGGTCAGGCCTGACCACTTGCTGACCTTTATCAAGACCAAGCCATAGATTAGATCAGGCCTTTGTCCCATCCCAGAAAGGAAGAAAATAGAAAAGAAAAAGAAAAAATAAATAAAAATCAATGCAATAGATTTTAACAGGGAAGCAGCCCTACAGCTCTGCAAGACGGGGAGCCACCTCCCTTGCACTGTGCCTGCAGGCTGCCGAGCACACAGTGGTCCTGGCACCTGCCTGCCCTTCTTCCTGTAGTGCTAATACAAACATACTAATGCAAAGTGCTACTAAAGGCCAAGCAATCCCATCAGCTGTGCTCTCCCTCAGGGCACTGAATACAGAAAGCACATCAAACATGTTCTTTATGTCCTTCACCAAGGTTCAGGTGTCAAGCAATGTACAGCAGATGAGCCAAAATTACAGTGAGGGGAATGGAACCTACCTCAGCCCTGATACATCAGAGCTCACCTCCCTTCTTTCCTCCTCCCAGCACCACTCCAGGTAATTAACAGGGTGACTGACACTAAGACACTCCTCTCCAACTTTACACAGATTTTGGGTGCCTTTTAAAAGGTTATTGCAGCCACAGGCACTGGCAATGTCATTTACAGTAATTATTCACTAGATTGGGCACACCGTGTGACTCCTAGGGACGGTTCTGTGCAGGGCAGGGAGCTGGACTCAATGATCCTTGTGGGTCCCTTCCAACTCAGCATATTCCGTGATTCTGTAACTGGGGATTTGAGGTGAAATTACCTCTCCAATCCAATGCGATTCCACAGCACCCCTGCACTGTGTAGATGGCTTTGCAGTTCTGGGGGTGGAGCAGTCCCAGCGTCCTGTTTCTGAATAACTCTGCTCTGTGTGCAGTTCTGACAGACAAAGAGGCTGAACTGCCATTCTATTTCACCTGAATTTGCTGTGCCCTAATTTTTTTTCTACAGGATACACAGAGTTTGTTTCAAATTAATTGCATCTGCAAAACACGTTCTTTAGGCTTGTAGATGTGATGGAAATAACTTTTGTGCGTCAACAGTTCTTTTAGGTGGAGTCATCCATTGTCAGTGACAGACAACTCTTGTATTAAATCAGAGTACACGATTTTACAGAGGACCAAGCAGAACAGAGATCAAGCACTTCCTTTAGTGATTTATAAAAATGTACATTTTGGACTTGCAGAAAATAAAAATAAATCTTCCCTGAAATTCAAATAGAGATGATTTCTCAGGAGACGGTAATATTTAAAAAGACAAAACCAACTAGATTTAGAACAAAACCAACTATTTTCATTGTGGCATTGATTTGAAAAATCAATTTTTCTCTCTAAAACTCTTCTTGAAAGATAGTGAGCCATGCTGGCAGGGCAATGAGTTGCCAACTGCCCTCAGATGGAGGAGGCTTCATTGTAGGGATACTTTCAACCAGTGCAGAGCTGAATCCAGATTCCCTCTGCAATCCCCAGGTAAGGGGAGCATGGGAGTCATTGTCATTAGGGGTCAGATGGAAGAGTTTAAAGGAACTCAAAGGCTAACACTACCTCAAGCTGCTTTTAAATTCTCCATGTAGGTTTGTGTAGGTTGACTCCTAAGCCAAGGAGCCAGCCACTAGTTGCTTGTTAACACCATCCTCAGCTGCAGGCTCTGGCTAGAATGGAAATTCTGTAGCAGAGAGTGTATTTGTGCAGCATGCCTGTCAGTCAGGCTTGGACTGAAGAGAAAAATCCAAGTTCCCATAACTTGACTGGTGTCCCTCACCAAGTCAGAAGCAGACTTGTGCCTCATCCTTCTTAATTTTCTTTGCTATTTTCAGCCATGGTGTCTTTTCCTTACACAGCTTCTAAAGCCACTGCAACCAGCTGGAATAAACCAAGCCTTTTCAGAGCTGCAGTCACAGAAGGCCAAAATTTATTTCCTTTCAGTCATGGAAAAATATTCAGGATCATCAGAGCCAACTCCAAACAGACAAAAAAGTGAGAGTCACCTTTGCAATGAGGCAGTTTAGGTTTATTTGGCTTATTTTGAGGATTAGAGAAAGCAAATAATTTCCAGTTCAAACATGCTGCAGTTATTGCCACAGAATTTTAATGCTAATATCAACATGTCTTCTTAATATTATTTCACTTTTCTAAAAGGGGGTGCTGAACTTAAAAATCTACCAAAGATGAGGAGTAACTGGAGTTTTCATTCAGACATTTTAGTGAACTCATGGATGCTGTAGCACTAAGGACACAGAGGGTGAGTTAAGGGAGGGGGTGAGGGTGTGGCAGGGAGCAGGAAAGCTGTGCTATTTTCTTTTATCCCAAAGGACAGTGTTGTCTCCCGGGTTGGGATGCAGAAATACACGTCCATAACAGGCTGGACAAATAGGAAAAGGGTTCTGGCCACCAATATTTGGGCTGAAGAGTTAATGAGGGCAGTGTGGGGTGTGGGTTAAGTGGGAATAACCACTGTGGAACTGCTGTGAATGTGAATTTTACCTACAGAGCAAACACAGGTCTCTCTCTCTGTGTGGATGTGGAGGCTTGAGTCACCTTTTTGACCTAACCTTTCCACATGAAAGTTCATCATTGCCCCTGTGCATGATCTTGCATTCTGCTAAGAGACAGAAAACCTAGAACCTATTTGTTTTGTGCCTGCTGAGGATGGCCAGGGAGGGATCCTTTTACCAGTGCTTATAAGAAGTGACATTGCCTGAAATGGGCCCTTGGTGCAGCAGGAAGAAGTGCCAGGCCACACACATTTCCAGCAGGAAATTCTGGGTGGCCAGCTATGGGTAATTGTGTTTGACTAAGGTCAGCCTGTGCTGGACTTGTAGTAGCAATGGATATGATCAAAGCACCACAAACATAAATTTTTGTTTTCTGTGCAGCAGCACACACATATCCACAGCTTTCCTCTGCAAACAAAAGAAAATCCTGTGACTGCCAGGTCACCTTCATATGGAGTCCCTTCTGCTTTCTGCTTGATCCCTTCTGTCACCTTGAAGATTTCAGCTAGCAGAGATGACATATTTGCCCTTCCTTCCAACAGCAGCTTGGGAACACGGCTCATTCTCAGCACTGCATTAAATCAGAAGCAAGCATGGGCTTGGGGAACAAGTATCCCAGAAGTTACAGAGGGGACTAACACTCTCCATGAATGGAGAAAACACCTTGGTCAGATTTTCAGAGAGATGAATTTCTGTGGGCTCTCCTTCCCTGAAAGAAGCAGGAGGTAGGAAGGGGAACTCATGTCTCTTGGGAGATGAGAAGGGAGCCCTATGGACACAATCTCAAGACTGAATGAAGAACAAGGGGCGGAAGAGAGGAGAGCTATAAAATATAATCCTCCCAAGTGGGACTCATGGGGGCCATTTATTCCACAGGGTGATATTTACTGCCTTCCTACAATGTTTGCACTAACTGGCAGCTCTGGCCAGCTAGCCTGCTGTGTCAACATCTGCAGGTGTGAGCATGTGCCTATGTGCAGGGAAAGGGAAACAGGAGAGAGAGAAAAAAATAAAAGGAAGAATGGTTTTGCTTTTTGCCTTTTCTGTGTGCTTTTTACCTTTGGCGGAGTAGAAACCTTTCTGTGCTTATACCAGGAGGAGATTCCTAATGATTAATTGATTTTGCTGTCAAATGGAGCAAGTATGTGCACGAGCCATGCATATGTGAGGGGCACTGGCTATTTTTTCCCTAATAGTAAAACTTTTTTTACTCCCTGGATTCCCAACAACCTGCAAAACCCACACAGACAAACAAGGAGAGGAAAAGAAACAAACAAAATAAAACAAAAAAAAAGTGTAAAAACCCTAAGATGTCAGGAACACAGCCTACCCCATAATTCTGGGGAAATACACAATTTGTCTTGACCTTTAGAGGTTTTCAGGCTTGAGTGAAATGCAAAAGCTGAGAGAACCGTGCAAAGCTTCACTGCTGCCTGATTACAGCTTCTGCTGTGCACTTTTCTCAGCGGTGTTTCTCATCTCACACTGCCCCACACACGTCCTTGCAGAAGCACAATGTTTCTTCATCTGGGACTGCAGAAAATGCTTCAGGTTCAAAATCCTATGTTGCTACCTCCAGCCATGCTGTGAACAACCTTCTCTTCATTTCATGAACTCAAATACTCTACTAAGACCAGCAACAAGCCCCTGCAAAGAGCTAACATGTTTTCTGCTCTTCTTTCCTTCAAAAAACTGAACCTCCAGCTTCATCTTTACAGACATCCCTGAGGAGCCAACCTCATCCCATTTTTGTAGGTGATCACAAACACCTTCAACCTCTGGTGTCCCAGCTATTGTGTAATGATCCTCATGACATCTGTGGCAGGCAGAATAGAGCTAAGTGATCATTCCTGGAAAGCCAGTTGCTAAATCCCTAAACAGACCTTGAACATATAGGTGCTTGTAGCAGTCATAAAAACACCACCTGGCTTCTGCTCCAAAGCCAGTTGGCACCTAAGGTGATTCTATTGGTGTACTTTATGCTCACACATTATTGAAACACCTATATTACTGCAACTAAGCACATGTATAACCATTTAAAACTGGCAGATGTTCAGAACTTCCTTCTCAGATACACTCTGGCTAAATCTGCAAGCAAGACACGCCCTCTGTGCCTCACATTCTGGGTGGTTACAGGCAGTGCTCTAAACCTTTCCATATTCATTATTTAAGACCATCTCCGAAGGATCCCCATCCGGTGGCGCCTTGACACACTTGAGGGGTGGGCCCATGCAAACCTCATGAAGTTCAACAAGGCTGAGTGCAAGGTGCTGCACCTAGGCTGGGAAAACCCCAAGCACAAATACAGGCTGGGCAGAGAATGGACTGAGAACAGCCCTGAGCAGAAAGACTCAGTCCTGGTGGACAAAAAAGTCCAACATGACTGGCAACATACTTGTGCAGCCCAGAAATCCAACAGTGTCCTGGGCTGCATCAAAAGAAGCACAGCCAGCAGGGCAAGGGAGAAGATTCTCCTGGTCTGTCACTCTAATAATCTCTTATGAGACCCAAGCTGGAGAACTGTGTCCCACTCTGAGGCCCCCAATATAAAGAGGATATGAACCTGTCAAAGTGAGTCCAGAGGAGGGAAAGGTGATCAGAGGGCTGGAACACCTCTCCTATGAAGACAGGCTGAGACAGTTGGGGCTGCTGAGCCTGGAAAGAAGATGCTCCAGGGAGACCTTACAGCTGCCTGCCAGTACCTGAAGGGGGGCAGATTAGATGCTGGAAGGAAAGTCCTTACTGTGAGGGTGGCGAGGCACTCTCACTGTTTGGATGCCCCATGCCTGAAAGTGTTCAAGGCCAGGCTGGATGGGGCTTTGAACAACCTGGCTGAGTGGAAGGTGTCCCTGTTCATTTCAGGGGGACTGAAACAAGATGACCTTTGAGGTCCCCTTCCAGCCAAAATCATTCTATGATTCTCTGATCACTCCTACCCTCTCCTGAACAGCTGGATGTCATATGCATTCACATTTTGGTCCTGCATCCAATACTTAATATGAATAAAAGTTGTTCCATCAACTCAAGAAAGTTGAATCTGTTTTATTTTACATGAGGACATTTCTATTTCCAAGCTCAGAAACAAGGATGTAACAAAAGAGAAAGAAAAAAAAAATACACCTTTTTTCCACTGAGAGCTCCAGTTTCTACATTTAGATTTATCATTCAGTAATGGAAGACAAGCATTTCACATGACATTTTTGTGATGTTGAATTTGTTAAAAGGAAAATTTTATAATAGAGCTAAGCCTAAGTGGATGGGGTTTTGTCATAAAACTAAGAGGGCAAAAAAGGCTTGGGAAATTGTCCTATTTTTTCTAAGGGCATTAAAAAAAATCCCGATTCCTTCAGAAGTAGCAGAAAAGACTAAATAACCTCAGATCTGTTAAAAATCGACATATGCTAACTTCCTAAGTGCCCTAAGTGTACCATCATTGTAGACGATATTTCTGTTTTTCTAGGAATTGGATGTCAAGTTCCAGACTCATTTCAACTTCTTATGTGCAAGGTTTGGAGCACTGTGAATCCAGAACAGAACTTAATCCCCAATTACCTTCCAGCCCCTTCAAGCAGAACCTCACTGTCTCATTTTACTGGTTCAAAGTCTTATGCATTTATACAGTCCTCAGCATCCTAGACTCAATACCATTTATATGTTTATTATATAAATATAACATATTTATATTTATATGTTTGCAATCCTTCTGATTTAAGAGAATGCTACAAATTCACATTTTTCAAACAGCAAGATAAATTTCCAAAAAAGTAAAGAAGTCATCCAAGAACTAATAAAGACCAAACAAACTCAAGGCTTCCAAATCTCATTCTGTGCCCTAACTACCATTTTATCTTACCCCACTGTGCAAAGCCTTGTATGGGCACACCCTCATTCCAGATGAGCAGTGACAGCAGCTACCTAAATATTTAGTATTTCTTCTTTGATGAGAGGATGTTCATCCAATTATGAGGGAGTGGGAGAAGAAGAGAAGAATGAAGGGGAGAACCTCCTGCTCTTAAAATTTTGTATGAGTAGAGTCACAGCGCAGAGGCAATGGATCAGGCTAGAGAGAAACAGAAGGTTTCCATTGAAGAAAGGCGTCTAAAGTCAGAAATGCTTTGGGGTGTAGGGTACCAGAGCTGCAGGGTTGAAGCTTGTTTGCTTTTCCTGCAAATATACTGCCCAATGGAGACAGGTTTTCATTGTGGAAAACCTTTATGGAACTCTCGGAGTAGATAATTCCACTTCGGGGAAAAAAGAGGGAGGAGAAGGAAAACAAGCCAGCTTCGCTGCTCTCAGCTGATGTTTCAGCTTCTAAGCATTTGCACTTGAAAGTCTTTGAGCACCTTTGAAGTTAGATGTGAGAGATTTTCAGACCGCTTTCTCTACCGATGCTCTGAGGACCCCAAATTTTACAGGGTGGTTTCTAAAATAAATTTCTCTCCATAGCATCCTCAGTTCACCTCACTGAGATGTATAACCACCCAATCCCTACAATCCTTCCTGCAATACCCCTCTCCCAAAAACTCCTAGGTATCCAACTTCCAGAATTCAGGGACTCTTTGCAGGAAGTCCTTTTCATCCTAGAAGATATTGGAGGTAAACATGTATTACCCTGCAGTCCAGAAGTTTTGAATTCAGTCTCTGGGATAAGCTGCACCCTCTCTAATGAGTTATGGAAACACACAGATTGCGATGTTGTCTGGCTATAGAGTGGTAGACACTAAGAGCCCTAAAGGACACAAAATCAGCATGAGTGGTATTCAAGGAATAAAACTCAGTCATCAAGATCTAGAGTTTGCCACCTGTATAGATAAATCTGATGCAGATTTAAAACACCTCGTGTTTTAAGGAATAACTTTTCCATGGCCATGTGGCATCCAACACAGCGAGTTACTGAATTGCCAGGAGCAATCCCACAGCAATCCGTGTCTGTTACTCCCTCTCATGCAGGCTCTTCTTTCTCTAGCCTGGTTATACAACACAAGCCTTCTGTTTTCCCCTTCTTCGAGGCCCTATGCTCTATTTTGCACCACAGTCAAAGGGGCAAAACAAGCAAGCTAAAAGGACAGGACAGCTATAAAATCGTCCCACAGCCTCCAAAATTTCAGCCACGGTCTTTTGAGTCTCCGGTCTCCTGCAGCAGAGCAAATTCCTCGTGCCCTCCCAGCACTGCAGGGAGGAGTATTAACCTATTGGCAGGTATAGCCCACAGTTCCTTTTGCAGAGCCCAGCTGCGCGGAATAAATAAATCACCTGCGGCCATTTATGTGCAAATAACCTGTGCCGAGGGGCCGTTTGGAAGCAAAGCTTCGATCTGTGTTCACAGCAGCGCTGGCGTAATGGGAGCAAATAAACACGCGTGCTGTCCTCGCCGTTCTCTCCCCTCCCGCAGCGCTTTTGTAACACGGCACTTTGCCTTGCCGGGTGTTAAGGCTCAGAAGCAGCATTTTGCATTATGTAGTCGGCTGTTACTCAAGAGAAAGAGCCACAAAGTGCACTTAACAAAACCCACCCTCTACTCTGGAGCTGGGATGTTAAAACCGGGGAAGAGTGAACGTGCCTCGTTTCCCCATCTGTAACCAATTCCCTTGACAGGCCCCATTAAAAAGCCAAGCAATTCTGGCACTCCCGCTCTCAGAGGAGCCCTGTGACACAGTTATTAAATAAAGTACACTGGCTTTCATTGTGGATGGGGATTGCTTAACATGAGTGCAGCACTTAGAGACTGAGCACAAGTGGAGACACGGAAGGTTTGAGCCTCCGGGTTCTTTCACTGTGGGTACCCACTCTCCCCCACTGCTGAAGTCAAAGTCCGTCACAGCTCCAGGCTTTTCTCCTTTTCTTTCTAGTCTTGACTCTGAACAAGCTAAATTCAAAATAATTACACCACCAGTCTCAGGAACTTCACTCCCTGACAGTCTTACAAGTGTGCTCATACTATCCACTGTAAAAACAGGGATCCTATGTACACACGTCTTCCCACACAGGTTTTTTTTTTTTTTTTTTTTCCCCCAAAAGCTGACTGAATAACGAAAAAAGAAACACCCAGTTTCCATAAATATATATTTTTTAATGTTTTAAAACCACTTGTGCTTTGGCTGTGCTCATGCCCCTGGTGTGACTGCTTTCCATGAATATTCTAGTGAGCAAACTTTCAACAAGTTAATTGCTGGAAACATGGCTTACCAGAGGACATGCAACACAAAGCTAATTCCAGAGCCCACTGGTAGCTGCTCTGGCCATTTGCTCTCCCAGTTTTATTCCCCGAGTGGGGTGGCACAGCCTGCTCAAGTCTGCAGTTCCCCCACATCCCTAAGCACATACGTATGGGGCCAGGGTGCTGTCCATGAAGGTACACTTCACAAATTCAGAAGGGGCCAGGCAGTGGAAAAGATGTGTTTCCCCTCCTCCCTTCTCCAGGAAGCATACCCCACTCCACCTGCACTCACTAATTTATCAGGTAGCTCAAAACAACTGCAGGGTGGATGGGGAATAAGGACAATAGTATCTCTAAAATATTTTCCTCTGCTTATCCCATATCCCTACTAGTATTCCCCCAGGCAGAAAGTTTTTCAATAAAAATAAAAATAAAGTAAAACTAAGTATGGTTAAAAAAAAAGATAAAAGCAAAAAAACTAGCTTTTAACAAAATATTTTCAAACCTTATCAATGTAAGAGTTGATATTTATTACAAGCTTCCCCCAACCTTCTTTATTTTAAATCTTCAACAACAAAAAAGTAGAGTAGACTGAAAAATACCCAAAACTAGACATCCCAATTCTGTGTGGGATTAACAAGTAACAAACCCCTGGAGGGCAGCATGTGATGCAGTTGGGCTCCACTGACACTCCCAGCCTAAGCAAGCATTACAGAAGCCACGGCAAATTGGGCTCTGCTCTCAGTTACAAAGGGAGCTGCATGACTTCCCCCGTTCCCAGAAGCTGCAAAAATTCTGCCAAGAGAGTGTCTTCCTAATTTGCATTATCTTGGCCATTTACAATTCATCCAAACAGAGCTGGCAATTAGTGGTTGTTGGTAAACCCTGCAGTGAGCTCCAGTCAGTGCTTTGCTTCTCTAGCACTCTCTGTTTACAAATTCTTGCAGTTATGGGCATATTAGAGAACCAGTTTTGACAGTTTCTGTCCCATGAAGTTAGAGTTTTCCCCAATTACAGAAGATAATGAGAAGACCAAGCTCACTAAAACACACAGTCCTGTGACCCAAGGACTCCTAGGCCCAATTTGTGAATATGTATATTGAGTGAACAGGTGCAGAGCCACAGAACTGACTGAGCTGAGGCAAGGGAGGATGCAGTGTTTTCGAGGAAAACTAAACTGCCTCTTTACTATAGGTGGAAAAAACCCCATCTTGAAGCATCATGAGATCATCTAATCCTTACCTGGACTAGTCTGTGACAGCTGGGGAGAATTATCAATAGCTTCTCTTGCCCAAGTAGGTGGGAGGTAGCAGCAGGACACAATGCAAGGCGAGGAGGGGGGAGCAGGTGGGAGCCAGATGGGAACGTCAGTTGTGAAGGGAGGGTTCTAATGGATGTCAAGACATAAATGTAAATAGACAGAGCTCTTACATTATCTAACCACTGCTCTCCTCACTGTGCACCGTCCTGCATGGGAGCCCTTTCATTGCTTTGCTCTGAAAGCCTCTCCTCTGTGTGTCCTGCCTTTTGAACAGGCTTCTTGCATCTATCTGCCTCATTTACTCCCCTTCTCAGTTCAGTTCCTCTCCTGACAGCATCTCTTATTCTCCTCTGCCAACCATCCTGTACTTTTTCTCCTTTTGATCTCATTTCTCTCCATCAAGTATTTAGGATTCCCATTGGTAAGAGATGGGCAGTGTAACACTACAAAACAGCATTTCAGAGCCAGTTCAGATTTACCAGTTCAGAGCGACTGACTGAAGAAAGAGGCACTGAAGAGGCTCTTGCATAGAGCTGACAAGACATTTGCAGTCTTCTAGTTTGGATAAAATGGAGAAATGCCATTTCCATATTCCTTTACTCGATAGAGAGTTTTTAAACTTTGTTGCCCCACAATATTGGTTAACATTCATGTGTACAAGCCACAACCACATCTATCCCAAGAAGTGGCCAATTCCCCAGAATATCTGCATTTGCATGGTGTCTTTCAGATGCAGAAGACTAAAAAGAGTGTGTTTAGATAAAAACTCTGGATGGCTTTATTTTATTCACCCATGCTCTGAGACATATTGCATTTTGATCTCTAGCTACCTGCAAACAAAGAGGTTAAAAAAATCAGAGAAGGAAACCAGTTTGTCAAACAGTGACTCAAACTGGACACAGCTGAAATTACAGTTTTATACAGAAAGCTGATGAGGAAATTGCACAAGGAACTGCATAAGCCAGAGCTGCTGCTGGCAAGAACATCACTTTCTTTGCACTCACAAATGGTTTGCAGGACCTCCAAGGCCATAATTAGTTATCCAGTGAAATGTTTCATCTATTTTCACCATGCTATGAAACAAATGGAGCAGAGAGGCATAGATCACAATGGAACCAGCACAGCAGAGCCATAGAACAAAAAATTCCAAAAACTCCCAACCTCCCTTGGCCTGGCTTCCCCTGTCCAATGTACATCTTAAAGATGAGCCTACACAAGCACTACAGCTGAAGCCTGGAAAAAAGGAAGACTTACCTAAAATCCAATTCACCTAGAGACACTGCTTATGCAGACACTGCCTAGAGGCCAGGCAATACAGAAGCTGCCCTGGTTGTGCTGTTGTAGCCAGAAAACACAGGCCACATGGCCCTGATTGTACTCTACTGCCCACACTCTATAACCCTCATGACCAGGACTTCAGACATGAGCTGTGTCAGTCATGAGAAGCACATGGCACCTGGAAATGTTCCCACCATCCCATGCTAACCCTGGGTTTCTACTGGACCCATCTCCCCTAACCATTTCCCCAGAAACCAGACCCAAAGCAGCAGGACAAAACCTAGCAGCATTCAACCTGCCAGAGAGATCAGAAAGTGAAGGGCCTTCAGTCTCCTATGCTCAGCAGCAATTAATTTGAAGTCTGGAGGAAGACGAAAACTCCACCCTAATGGTCAACTGGTGCATGAGAGAGAAAATGAGCCATTTCATGGTCCCTGTGGTTATCATCTGCCACAAAGCATAAGATTTGATTACCCCTATCTTAACACATAATTACAAATGCTCATAAAATTATCCAGGCTCTTTTTAAAATCCTTTTATAATAATTGACTTGATGACCTCCTGGGGCAACAAAGGCTGTGAGCACTAAAAGCCAAATTTATTGTACATTAGCATACCTGTGCCTTTTAACTATAATATCCTACAAATAAAGAATCTTACAAGGATATCCTCTTTGGGGTAAAAGCAAGAAGACATGGAAGAATCCCAAACAAGCTGCATAAAATCACCTGTGCACAGACTTGGTGGACAGTAAGCCATGGCAGAAGCAGTGCATAGGAAGAATTGCTGGAAAAGGATCAGGCACCTTCATTTCCACAAAAAAAGTGTCAGGCCAGACCTCTACAGCTCACCATCCTAACAGTGAAATAAAACTTCCATTTTGTCATCTAGAATATTAAGTGCACAGGCATTACCTGAATGTATTGTAAATCCTAGGATAAATTTTGTACTTCTGACTAAATTGCTGACTTTGATTCACATGTCCATTCCTTATCTCATCCATAAAACAGGGAAATTAGGGAAATCCCATTCCTCTGGAGCAGAGGTGTTAAACAACAGCCTACAGACTAAGTGCTAGTGATAGAGCTGTTCATAATGTACAGATGTGATTTGGGATCCAGCTGCAGGGATTTTCCCTGCATTTTGTAGTGTTTGCAGCTAAAACACCCATATGTTTCCCCTGTGACCCCAACCCTACACATTCCTGCCTCAGCATTGCTTTCCATGAATGTTCTGGAGATGTGATCAGAGTTCAGAGAGAGCTAAGGCTGAGCTGCTCTTCATGGGAAGATTAAGCAAGGACTTGACAGACTTCTTATATTTGTCATCCTCCTCCCTTTCTCAGAGCTTCCCAAAGCAGCAAGGGACATATTTTTCTTTCTTCTTCCACAAGCCCAAACTGGGTGTCCTTTCTCATGAAGTGGCTACTCCCCAAGTCAAGGCACCACAGAGGGAGAACTCAACCAAAAGCAAAATTCTGAAGGAACTCGGCAAGACAGGGCTGTCCTCAAACTACTGCAGGTAAAAGGTGTCAAGTCCACCCCTGCCCTATAGATCTACAGGCCTAAGTACAATGGCAGTAGCTGTAGCCACAACTGCAAGGGCTGATTTGCCCAGCCAAAAGACAGAGTGATGCATTCTCTGCAACTGAGCAGATCAGCAGCAGCATATACAGCTACAGGGAGGAGATGAGATAGTCAAAAAAAAAAAAAAAAACACCTTGGCAATGACACTGCTGTCATAAAAAGCACTGATCAGACTAGCTAGAAACCAAACACAACCCAGGTGCCTTCTTGCTGTACCCTACCTGCCCTTCTCCACCTCCATGAGACATTGGTTTTACAAGAGGCCAAGAGCACTGCATAATGAAAGAAAGTAAGAAGCATCTCAGCATCACATTTTGAGTCAAGACCACAGGCAGAAACAAAGCCCTCAAAGCCTGGCGTGTGAAAGACACAAAGCAGTTCCTGTGCAAGTGACACAAATGATCATCCAAGTCTGTTCTGACCTGAATAAACTGGTGACTCCATGAAATTCTGAGGGATCTAGGGAAAACAGGGTTCTCAGTTCCCAAGTCTTTGCTTGAACCACGGAAGAGAAATTATAAAAGAGAGGAAATCTTCACAGTGACAAATAGAAAAACCCAAAGACAAGGCAGATTTGTCAAGGCAGTAGCTGACTGGTCCCCAATCCTATCAGAGAGTTAATTCACTTCACCTTCCCCTTCAATCTGTGTTCCTAAGGAATCACCTATCACTGAGTGAGTAGAAAGTGTCCTGGTTTCACCTGACACCAGGCTCTCCCAGTTAACCAAAGTCCTCCAGGTTATGAAACAGCCCAAAGTAGCAGGTCACTATATAACCAGCTCATGCAGATGGATTGGTCGGGGATGTACCTGGGGAAGGGGCTTGGGGGTGGAGGGGGGAATGAGAAGGATAAACTTAAAGCAAGAGACCTAATTAAAGGAAGCCACTGCCAGCTCATTAAACTGTCCCAGGTTACTTTGTGGGGTCTGCTGGGTGCCAGCATAAGGCACTGTTGAAGCAGAGGGAGGGTGCCCTACATGACTGCAGTGATCCCAGAGTGATGAGGGGAGAGGCAGAACTTTTTTTTCCTTTCCACAGAGAAAGCAAGATAAGGAGAAGGAAGAAGTTTGACAATAATAGTTTTCTACATTTATGAAGAACTGAGAAAGTTTGCCTGCTCAACAGCCATTTTCCACTGAACAGTCTCCCCACTGTGAGGTTTCTATCTCATGCCTGACTGACTCTCCTCTTGATTTCTAGTAATTAGGAGTCTTCCAGCCTGCCCAGAAAAAAACCCTCTGCTTGAAGCATCCTTCTTTTCAGGGACCAATTGGGTGCTATTATCCCACTGACTTTTAAAAACCTGTGGCTGTACATCAGAGCCCCAGCTGGTGGATCCACACTACTTGCTTGTCTAACCTCCATACATTTCCCCTCCAAATTCAGCCCTTGCAAGGAAACAGAACAGATAATAAAATCCAGAGGGAAACAGATAAATCAGAGCACTTCATTCAATTGCTGACACAAGATATTGCTCAAGGAGGAGGATTCACCCACCCTCAGTGATGGAGTGATGAGAATGGCTACAAGCACCCCCCGGAAACCTGCCTTTAAAACAGTCTGTATTTTACCCACGTGTGTCCATGTGTGCATGTAATAAAAATAATTGCTGCTTGGCATCATCAGAGATGAGCCAGGCAAAGCCTGTGCTTTTAATAAGCCAATATGGATTTCACGTTCCGCTTGCTGTCTGAGCAACAGCAATTGCTATTTCCTTTGGAGATTGATTTTGCCTTAGGCTTGGTCTTAAGAGGTTATCTGATGGATTTTGGTTATTTGGGAAAAGGGTACAAAGGGCAGCCCTCCCTTGGAAGTGAAGATAAAAACATCTGTGTGCACATCCCTTTTGCAGGTCTTCTGGTTCATTTTTCCTTGTTCAAAACAGCAGTTTGAAAGGAAGAGAGAGCTGGTGGAAGGAAAGATGGGGTTACAAAAGTCACAAAAATACAGTTCTCTCTACAGACCCTACTCTCCATAGGGTATCTGTGTTGGAAAAGAAGCTATGTTTTAAGAGATGAGGTAATCTTTGGGAGGCCAGCCTGAGGTGCCCTGGACAGTGAATTCTGAAAATCCAAATTGTGCCAGTCTCAAATGCTGAGCAGAGTAAGGCATCCAAAGTTACAGGGCACTTCAGCTGCTCCCTCTTCTGCAATGCTGTCGAGTCTTTTTCCCTCATGGCCATGGTGTCCTCCTAAAGCAAAGGTGATCACACCCAGGGCTTTTCTTAGTGCAGGACAATGTCTGGAGTACTAATCCCACTGAAATTACCTCAACTTTAGAGCAGGACATGGGAAAGTCACTATGAGAAACAGCAGCCTGTTTCTCATGGCAAAAGACTGCTCCTTCTCACATGAAGACTTGCACTTGCCCTCAGTAAAGTCCAGCAGTAATGGGGTTTCCAAGGTTTCTCATGTTGTCTGAATTTCCTTTCCTCCTCAAAACCAACTCACGTTGCTGTGGCTTCTGCCTTCTCATACCATAATGAATCTCAACTGTTTTTATATCTCCCCTTGAACACATTCAACAGAGGAAATTAATGAGTATGAGGAAGAGAAGAAGGAAGAGGAAAAAGGGTAGGGGTGGGAAAATGAAACTTTAGATGACAGTTTGTGTATGTTTTCATATGAGTAAGTGAGAGAAGGTACATGAGCGTGACTGGAAAGAGTCGCACAGGAAATATGTAAGAAAGGCAGACAGGTTATCTGTCATTCAGCCTGCCCTCCATTAGTTTCCAGCTCTCTCATCTTTCTCGCCTCCTTTTCACTAAATTATTCTATTTCTCTCCTTTCCAAAAGACCAATGCAGCTATAAGAAGAGGGGGTAAATAACAGAAGTGTGTGGAGAGAGTGGGGGGAGATGGAACAACCACACTGTTTTATTCACTGGAGCAGAGAAGTGAGGAAAAAAGCCCAAACCTTAACCTAGAACAAATGCAAAATAAACAAATACTCCACTCACGAACTGCAGTGTCTGTGCCCGAAGAGTGCAAGTGTGAACTGTTTTCACATGTCTCAACCTCTCCTCTTAGCTGCAAAAGCAGAGGGGAAAGTCCCCTGGCCAGTGGTCTGATTTTTACCCCACGACACGTGCACTGGCTTTGGTGATGGAACTGATAACAAAGGCACTACAGATGACAAACACTGTGGCAGCTCAGGCTTCTGCTATGATGAATAATCCCCTTGCAGAGTTGCAGCTCATTTATTTTGCCAAATCCCGTCTGTAAGAAGAACTGCTGTGCATTTGGCAACACCGCACAAGCTGAGAAATGGAAGACTTTAGAAGGTGACTGGATCAAGTGGCTGTGGGTGCTGGTGATTTTCTGCAGCTCCTAACAGCACCTTCTCCTACAAGCAGCTGGGACAGGGAGGAGCTGTGCTCCTGGATGTAAGGCAGAGGGAGACTAGAAAACGCAATGGTTATAATTAGTAAGCTTTGATCACTTCCCTAGTGACACGGCTTTCGTACTGTGACATATGTGCTTCATCCATCTGGGACCAGAGCATCCTACAGCTGCTGGTTCTGCCTGCTCCCTGCTGCAAGGAGCTCCGAGCAAAGTAGCTGTGAGCTCCCCACTGAAAAAAATACAAGTGGCACATTACATCCTGGATGCCATAAGAGACTTCTTTTTTTTAAGAAAAGAGTTTTGCTCATAATTAGTCTGCATGTTTTTCAAAATGATACTGATGCAATGGCTTGTTTATGCAAAATAGCCAAGTGTACAAAAATTAAATGCATCCCTAACCTACCCCTTTTTCCTCTTGCTGACAGCTGGTGTGGTTCAGGATTATCTCATCAGTAGTTTGCAGTGGACATGACACCCGTGTGATGTAATTAAGATAATATATTCAGTAATAATCTTGCACTTGCAGTTCAGCCAATGATGGCTTGCTTCTGCTGCAAGGCAACTTACCATATAAAAATAAAGCACCCAAAGAGAAGGTGATGTCTCCAGTTACATTATTTAATTTGTAAATTTACTAAAGAACAGCAGAACAAATTTTTAGTCTGAAGCAATTAAGTGAATCTAGTGAAAACACACACCTGGGCTATTGCAACTGTATCAAAAGATGGACAGTGACCTTTAAGCTCTCATCTCAGCCTTTGTCCCCTGGTGAACTGGCTGTCATCAAGCACTAGGAGCAGGGTAGCTACCCAGGTGAGTGACATGACTTAAAGAAACATGGCCCAGAGTCAGGCAAGGCTCCTGTGTGAAGAGGACAGCTGCTGAGGTTTATAGCATGCTTAAGATTTCACTTGTATTGTGTACATGAGGGCACTCCTGCTTGGAAAGGGTCATTGCACTCTTACTGCTTGGTGAAGGAAGTAAGAATAAAGGAAGAGCAAAGTTGTCAGGACAAGAGGAAATGGCCTCAAGTTGTGTCAGGGGAGGTTCAGGCTGGACATCAGGAAGAAATTTATTCTCTGAAAGAGTAGTTAAGCACTGGAACAGGCTTCCCAGGAAAGCAGTGGAATTACCATCCCTGGAAGTGTTCCAGAAAGAGCTGGACATGGCACAGTGCTATGGTTTAGTGGATGGTGGTGTTTAGTCAAAGGTTAGTCTCAATGATCTTGGAGGTATTTTCCAACCTTAATGATTCTATTCTCTTCCATTCTGTGATCCTAAGTGTGGAAGTGGGAGGGGTAGCAAAAAAGAGTTAATCTTTCTTGGTTTCCAGCCCCCAAGAGAACAAACTTTCCTCTAACAATGATGAAGTAAACAGGAATCCCTGAAGAAACACGCATCCTTGAAATATTAATTTATATTTAATACCTGAATGTTTACAAAGAGAGATAAAGGCCAGTGTGCTGCAATGACTTTATTTGCTTAGCGTTGTGCCCTGTGTAGTCTCTGTGGAATTGCTGCCTCCCTGCACGTGGCTTCTGGCAAAAGCACTGACACCACAGCAAGCAGAGAAGGGCAAGTCCACCCCTTGAACAAGAGCTGAATGTGTCAGATGCAAAGACACCACACACATGTGTGGAGTAGCTCTGGCATGTGCACACAGCCTCAGAGCACTGGGAGCAAACCAAGCAGTGCTTTTGGAAGGGCCTAGATATTCTCAGAGAAAATTAATAAATAGATAATAAGGAAAAAAAATCACCCTGTCCATCAGAAATTAGTTCAGTGACATCCCTCAGGAAGAGGCATCTCTTTGATGTTTATTTGGCCTAACTGAAGGGAAAAAGAAGTAGGCTGATGCCAGAAATAATGGCATGAATAAGTGTGCAGACGTGCCAGAACATTAGTGGATGTAAGAAGTTGCTGCACTGGCAAAGGACAAGAATACCACGTAGATTAGACAAGAAGTCAAAAACACTCCTCTGAAAACACAGCCACAAGTCTCTTAATTACCATACCTACTTCGGGCAAAGGTACCACAGTTTCTGAGGCTCACAGCCATGTCTCAAGCTTTTATGATCCACTGTAGCCACTGCTGCTGAGCTTTTCCCAGCACAGACCTGTCTGAGTACACCAGTGCACCAGCTGCCTGCTCCCTGGAGGTGAGAACCTCAGGAACTTGTCCTGATCTTTGCTGGGGCATAGAGGGAGAAGTAAGGAACATTTCTACAGGCCAGGGTGTTCCTAGAACCCAGGGAGCAGCTTGATGTCTCCACAGAAATTTGTGCTGCAGCACATTCCCTGCATGACTGTAGTCACTGTATAACAACACGCTGGCTGTGGGAAAGCCATGTCCCACCCCAGCAAGTGCTGTGCACTCTCAGTGACAGCAGCTGCCCTTGTGAGATGATGGCACCTCTCAGCCCATGTCATAAAATACCAACTTGTGTAGCAAATGACGAGCAGACATTAGCTTAGTCCAGAGGAAAGCACAGGTCTCAAATGGGCTGCCTGGATTACAGATGGTCTCTAGAGAAGAGCCCAAGGCTCTGAAGAGAATCTTATTTTTCATAGTCCACACCAGAATCCTACACGTGGGGCCATAATCAATGAAAATGGCCATGTGGAAAAAGTATGCAAGATAGGGGGAAATGACCTCTGTCCCAGTACATGTAGAAAACACATTAAATCAAGATGCTAAGGCTATTCCATTATGTTTCAAACTGGTATTTTATTTCTTTGCATGAGCATGAAGAGAAACTGACTCCCAAACCAGAGAATCCCTCATTTGCATCTTAAAAGGGACAAGTCTGTCTGCTGTGCTTATTCTGTTCTTTAATTATCCTAACGAAAGCAAGTGTGAATCCCCAAGGGTTTGGTCCCTTTCTGACAGGTTGCTTTTAAACTCAGAGACAAGGGAGGCATGCGGCCATCAAAACCCTTAGTTTTTAACTTGCACATCTGGGGAAGATTCCCCTGTATCTCATGAAACATGAACAATATGCTGTAGCAAGAAGAGAAGCTAAGCAAGGGCTCTACTTTCCTGCTGTATAGAAAGCCTATGAAAAATCAGCTCAGCCTCCAGAAGCATTGAGAGGCTGCTGGCTTCAGGCAGCGCATCCCTCTTCAGAGGCATGATGAACTGCAGAAACACCATCCTTGCACCCAAACAGAGCACCAAACAGGTTGTTGGGTGTGCTTAAAGGTTGCCATTCAGAACCAATTTAAATTAAAGGCTCCACACAAAGCGAGAGCAATAGCTCTGTTTCATGTAGTTTATGGGGGTCTCTAGTTAAGTCAAGAAGCCAGGACTCAGGAGAGCCGGGTCCTTTCCCAAGTTCTTCAACTCATTTGCTGCTTCATTTGAACATGCTCCTGCCTCTCAGGCAAAGTTATCAGAATACAAACTTTCCTGCTACAAAGAATCTGTCTGACACCTAGCAGAAAGAGGCCTCTAGCTGTTAGTGTAATATAAATAATAAATGAGTGAAATAATAAATAGAAATAAGGCATTCTGTTGCAAACAAAGCCAACACATTAGTGAACGTGTTCTGTTTTTTTAAAGCACATCCAAACACCAGCCTAAGCTCCAGTGCTAAAACATGGTGTCTCTTTCTAAGCTCCAGAAAAAGCAACAAAAGTCTGTGGGCAGCTCTATTCAACCCTGAACCCTTCCGAGGGTTCAGAGAGATAAACAACTACAATTGTTCACGTAATGGTACAATATCATCTTTAATTGTTTCAAATTCCGTTTCTGCTGCTTGGACCTAGGATGCCACAGCCTGCTCTCAGCATCACCCATAAAAACTCAGTGGCTTTCATTACAGCTGTGATGAATTCAACCAGCAAAATTTGCCTCACGCTGCTCTGAACAACAGCACCACCAGCAAACAGTCTTGTTATTAACCACCCTGTCCAGAGCCTGGATGGCATTAGTATCTGAGAGGAGGAGATGGGACAGCACTGCAAGACTCATGATGCTTGGGTTCTCCTACCATAGACTGATGCCTTTTCCTGGTCTTAAAATCAAGAGTCAAACACAGTTGGAAGGGAAAAAGGGATTTTAGCTCCATTATTTATTTTAAGGATCCTTAGGTGCACCACATCCAGGTTGAATGCACTTCAATGCACACCACAATGCACCCCCTACCAAAGATCTGGTCTAACATTATAGTCTTACTAATTAGCATATCTATCAAAATTTCCCCAATGAGAGGCGCCCCTCCCCAAGGAACCTTCCCCTGGATGGTTCTACCTTAGTTTGCAAAATGTGTTCTGGAGAGGACCTTGGGGTTTGGGGCACACTGATCCCCTAGCTACAAAGCTTCTAAAAGTTTCTGTGAAGCTTCATTCTCCCAGCTTAACAAACAAGCCCAAGAATGTAGGCAAAAAGCACTAACAATACAGAAATTGTAAAAGGGAATAAAAGGGGTTTAAAAGAAAAGGCAAAAAATCATCATGGCATCAGACCCACTGAAAAAATGCAGGAATAAGAACAACCTGCTTTATTTCTCCATGCCCTCATTTTCTACCTGTTTACTCAGACAACTCCTTGCTGCATGTACATGGAACAGGAATCTTGCCTTAGTTGAATGCTCTGGATGCTGTTGTGGTACATAATCATAGAAAAAATAAAAAAAACCCAACCCAAACCAAAACAAAAAACCAAACAACCAAAAATCCCACAAAAAACAAAACAACAAAACCCCACCAAACCAGCAAAAAACCCAACATACTTCATTCTGTTTGAGGTAACTGGATATAAGGTAACCTGCCTAAACCTTTGTGTACACACTGCTGTCCCAAGCGACACCACAGAATTGCCCAGTATTCTGACAATAACAGTGAAAACACATTTTAACAGCCCCTGGATGAAAAAAAACCACAAAAAATTCCTCTGTCTCTCCCCCCTCCACTAGGGCTGTATTGAGTAAGGATAAACCAGCAGCGATTCGAAGAAACAACATGAATTTTGCTTGCTGGAAAAGAGGGGACAAGAAGAATGATTTCTCAAGTGTAAGTAAGCCAAGGATGAGACTGAGAGAAGAAGACCAGTAGGATTTATTTGTAATGACAAGTGACAAGTGATCACCATAAAGATATTCTTGGAACAGAATCCTGCTAATCTCTGCTATAATTCTAGTCTCAAATGGTTTGGCTCTGGCAGTGCTTCTAGATATGATATATGTGAAAGCATTGGGGATTGTCAAGAAAGAAGTTTTGCCTTGACAGTTACATTTTGGACTCAATGGGTTTGTTTGTGCTTCCCCTGCTTCACCACACTTCCCTGTCTGGTTTTGGAGTTTTTTTAAGCTAAGGTCAGCTGCAATTAGTATTTAGAAAAGAAAATGTTTATAACCTCTTGCTTTTATCATCATTAATAATGCAACAAATGTATTGAATGTAGGCAGACTTTTCAGCAATCTGTAGTGCTCTCCCCCTGTGGCTCAGAAAATATGTACCTCTTGAGAGAAAATCTATTTCATTAGAGACCTGATAAAATGCCTAGAAATGACAACATAAATAAGCATTTAAGTGCTGCTCCTTCTCTCACTATGAAGACTTTTCCAGCTGAGAAAAGCAAGAAAAAAGCTGTAGTGGGATGGTGGGAGAGCAAGTTGATTAATATTTGATCACAATTGTCTTAAATAAATGCTTTTCCCAGACATACCCTCTTGACATATCGACGGCACTGTTAGTCTCACCTCTCTCACACCATCTCAAAGGCAAGTCTGTGGGCAAGGCTTTTTGAGCTGACAACAAATCAAACTCAATGCTTCCTCCCCTTTTGCTTCTCCCTTCTCTAGTGTGTTGCTTATTTTGCTCTCATTTCCTTTTCCTCTTTCCATTGCTCCCTCCCCAAAAAGGTTTGATAGGTAAACTAAAGCCCCTTCTCAGAAGCTGTTGCCTGCTACGAAGGTGGTTTGAAATGTAGGTTATTGAGTGGTCAGAGTGTTTAATCTGGCCTAGCTGTGCCGAGCTTCTTTACGGGAGTCTCTCAGGAGGAGATGTCAAGGCTGGAGGTGGAGAATGAGGGAAGCAGCAAACCAGCAGATTGAGGTCCTTATCTCAGACCTCCATGGTTCCCCTGTGCCTCAGCTCTGGCCTGTGATGGCTCACAGAGTACATGTAAATGTTAAGCAAAAATGGGCACCAACACAGACTGCATTTATCCTGCTGTTTGTTCACAAAGCCCTTCCCTAGGATCAGCAGAACCAACTGAGAAAAGAAAGTGACTTTGCCCTGGGCTGAGATTCCTCTAACCCGCTGGAGGAGGTGGTATGAAACAAGCCCTCAGCTGAAAACAGAAACAAGACGAGCCTTCCCACAGCAACACACCAACCCAACTCTCTCGTGAGCCTTTGCAGGAAAAGGGAATCCCTGTTACACTCTTCCAAGGAGTGTCCTTGCCTCCTTCCCAGGCACCACACCTGCAGAACACCAGCTCCACCTGTGTACCCTTGCTGTGTCTCAGGGAAGCAGCTCGCAGATCAATACACAAGCCAGGCAAAACAAGGCAATCATGAAGACCAAAAGCAAAATTCACCAAGCATTTTTCTAGTGACTAAGTGGCAGTAAAAGACTCACAAAGGGTACAACCAGCTCCTTTGGGATTTCAAGTGTTCTTGAGAAGCCCATGCATATTTATTTTTTTTTTAAGCTAAAGAATATATTAGTTTTTTAAATGCCTTCTATGCATATGCACAAGTTGGCAGCCCAGATCCCTATGGATCTTGATTCATTATGCAACCAACAAATTCCTTGTTGCACCTCCCACCTGACTATTGTCACACAAGAAATCTATCTGAAGCAAAGGACCTTCTACAAACTTTTAAATCCTAAACTGAACACCACATAGGTTGGGGCATTTCTTTGTCACAGCTGACTCACACTGCACACAGACACAATACCAGTTTTCCAAGATGAATGATTCAAATGAAGGAGGTGCAGGGCAAGAAATAAAGGTTTTGTGCACAAGATATCTTTGAAGAAGGGAGTCCATGTTGTGCGTCAAGGCCATGCCATTCCATAAATCTCCTTGAAGGGGATAAATTTGGCCAGATTATTCAGCTCTTAATAGTGGGAATCCTGTGAGTAACAGCAGGTTAGGGAGGTCATCCAGAAGGTTGCTGAGGTCTACCTGGCAAAGCTACGTTTTGGAAATTATGCAGAGGGGTCATGACGGCATTGCAGAGGATGTTCAGAGGCAGTAGCAAAATAGAGAGGTTTTTCATACCAGTAAGAGAGAAAAGTCCACTAGTTAACAGCAGGCTATGCAAAGGCCTCAGCTACTATGCAGTGCAGAGAATCACATTCCATAGCAGAAAGCTGCCAGGAGATGCCAAGTAGAAACCCAGTGTTTAACCCCAGCCGACAACGGAGGACCACACAGCCATTCTCCCACTACCCTCTTCCCAGTGGCAAGGAGAACCAGTGGAGGAAAAAACCTAAACCTTGTAGGCTGAGATTAGAACAGCTTAGTAATTGAAAACAAGAAAAATGTACTACTACTACTACTACTGCAATATCAAGGAATAAAGCCCAGGAGAAGCTAATAATGCTCAATGCAGTTGCTCACCACTCATTGACCAATCCCAAATTATTCCAGACAACTCCACCCAGTTTGTTTACTGAGCATGGCATTCTACAGTATGGAATATCCCTTTGGCCAGTTTGGAGTAGCTATCCTGGCAATGCTCCTTCACAGCTTCTTGTACACCCTCATGCTGATAGAGTGTGGGAAAGTGAAAAGTTCTTGATTTAGGGTAAGCAGTGCTCAGCAATAACAACTGTGTGTCATCAACATTATTCTCATACTGAATTAAAACACAGCACTGCAGCAGCTACTAGGAAGAAAATGAACTATCCCAGCCAAAAGCAGGATAGCACCTGGAATGAGGACTGTAAGCATAGGTTCAGATGGAGGTGTTCAAACCCAAAAAGAATCCCATTTGAAATGCTAACCCACCTCTCCATGAAGCATGGAAACAAAGACCAAGAACTCAGTGATATTCAATAACTTGTTCTCTGAACTCTCAGCTCTCATCTTTACCTCATTCTCAGACAGGCTTCTAACAAATTTGGCCCTGACAATATCCGCTTTAAAGAGCATAAAAATGTTTCAGTGAAGTTTAACTTAAACATTTAAAGGATATTAAGGAAGTTAAACACCTGTGCAAGTACCACTTTGTGAAGTATCCCTATATAAGTAATTTGCAGTCATTTAAGGAAGACAAGGCATCTCTTTGTCTTTTACTGTCACACTCAGATGCAATAGTTTCACGCTCTCACCAAACTATTTTATCTGAAGAAGGGAGTGGGAGAGGTTTGGAAGTTGCCACAGCAGCTTGTGGTGGGGACTAGGACATTTCCACATCCCATCCTCAACCGAGATTGGAAAGTCAGAGGGTTCAGCACAAGTGGGAAGAAGCCACACTGCAGAAAGTAGCACAAGAACAGCTCCAAGAGGGAGCAGGCTTTGCCTGACACGGCTCTAGTGCAAGCTTGTGTACCATGAACAGAAAGAGGAGGAGATGGGGTGCCTTCCTGTGACTTGGCAGAGATACTCTGTTTCTAAAATGTGTGCACACTTCACTTTCTATTCTGCTTTTCATCTGTAGGAAGGCCTTTGCCTGGGACTCATACCCATTATCCTAGCAGAGTTTCCTGGCATAAGCCTACCTATCCATTTGCTCAGCAAGGTCCTAAAGCACAGGGACAAAACATGGAATGGAGAGGAAAAAAAACCCAGTGACTACTGTACATCAAATTGGACTATGAATCACAGCTGGCCTGTGGTCAGCAAAAAAGAACAATTTTTTCTTCCTGAATGCTGAAAAACTTGTCAGTGATTTCTTTGTGGGACAAAAACTAGCATTTTTTTTTCTTTTTCTTTTCTTCCTCAAACAATTCCAACTGTGCTTGTCTAGGAAGTAGTGCCACTAAACTCCTACGCTGTTCACCCTCCCATCAAGAAAATCACTTAGAGCCAAAGGTGTCTGTGGTAAAACTCCAGTCATGTCAATGGATGAAAAAGCCCAAATGAACCTGGTCCATTAAATGCTTTAAAAGAGATACAGAGGAGAAAGGACAAGGAAAAAAAATAAAAACCAAACAAACAAAAATCCAAACCAAAAATACCCTGGCACAAAGAGCTTTATCCTAGGGGTCACAGCTGCACATTAACATTTCCACCTTAATAAAAGCCATAATCAAATCCTCAGTATTTAACACCTAGTTTCCACTGGGCACAAAAGTAAAAAGAAAAATTAAAGGAGACGGTGAAAAGGGAAAAGCAAAAAGAAATAATAATTTCTGTATATATTCAGGAAATCTTTTCTCCAGCATGTTCATGGGGATTTTTTCCTCTTCCCTGTAAGACATGATTAAGCAGTGCTGCAGCATCTACTGTCAGTTTGAATTCCCTGCCTCCCAGAATGAGTACTCGTAATTAAAAGCTTAGTTCACCTTATCCCTCCAGTTCCCCAGGTGAAAAGCCAAGGCCTGCATTTAATTGCATATATGTGTGTATTTTTAAAGTCAGAGCTCTGAAGAGAGATGAAATCTGGGAGAAGTAAGGGGAACAGGCACCAAGGTATTTGACACAGTTCAAACAGGGGAGAATGGGAAGAGGAGGAGAGCAGAAAATGAGAGTGCCATTTCTCCTTCTCTTTCCCTTTAGTCCTCCTGTCCCCCACCTCCTTTTATTTAATTATTTTTTTAAGATACAAGCTCTCATTTTACTTCTGACTCATTCCATGACATCCCTTGGGTTGCTCAGTGGGAACAAGTGATGCACAGAGAGGTTTGTCCTATCCTCACACAGGCTCTGTGTTTCATGACATGGTTTGGTTCATTCACTTGGCTTGGCTGCAAGAAAGACTGAATCAACTTTTGCTCACGCCCAGCATGGGAAGTGTAGATTGCTACCTACATGCATCAAGTTCACCCCTAGCTGTTCTGGCTGCACAGGTGTTGTCCCTGGCCCAGGCCCTGCTGCTTTGGCTGTAAGTCCCATGGGGGAACCCCAGGCACCTCTGCTGGGCCAGCAGCTGCACCAGCAGGAATGCTGGACAATGTTTTAAGCCAAGGTGCAATGGAATTGTAAACTCTACAGAAAAATAAAGGCATCCTTTCTGAGGTGGACATGGGCACTGGACTAAAATCTTTAGAATGAAACTAGGAAGTAACACATTTCAACTCCTAAGCAAACATTTGATTCAGAGGTCACCACTGCACATCATACTCCCAGCACTTTGGACCCTCTGTACCTCATGCTGATTTTCAAAGAGTAAAGACAGGAGCTGAGAAACCTTCTGCATTCCTTCAAAGCCCTCTGCATTCCACCACACCATGAAGCCACTTCTGCCCTTAGAAAGGGCTGAAGCATTCCTGAAAGTTTCACCACAATGGCCATACACAGAATTATACAGAGCAATAATAATGTGACTGTGATGGGTAATTGAGCTTGGAAAACAGGTTGCACAAAGGAATTTCATAAGAGAGCTGGCTGGGTTGTTACAGCACAGGGTTTACATACTTGATCCAAGCCAAAAAAGAAGACATCTCGTGCAAAAGAATACTTCTTCCAACCTTTTCAGACAATACCAAGAGAAAAAGTCTTTAATTCTATAATGCTATAAATCCTGTGCTTGACTGAGAAGTCCAATCTACTCCACCACTATTAATGCCTTCCAATGAATTTGGAATGCCTTCCAAATCAACCATAACAACAGGACCTATTCTTAAAATGCATTCCATACACACATCAGCTTAAGAAACACTACACTCATACTCCTGAGCACCTCAGTACAGCAGCTTTCACCAGCTGATAGCAAAGGACACCAAGTTTGCACAGATCTGTGCTGCCAGGATGCTCCTTGGCTCTCTAACAAGCACCACGGTCATGCCTCACCCCATGGCTCCGAGCAGGAGCAGGGTCCCAGCTGGTGCCTGCACTTGCTGCTCCCCCACAGGCAGAACTCATTCTTAGGCCAGGAACGTAGGACAGGCTCTTAGGAAGAGCTACTTGCCCTAGAGCAGCCTCCAGCACAGTCCAGGCTGTGCAACCCCTCACCTGTGGTTACACTCCTGAGGAGGTTTCTCCCTCTCTCTGAGGATACCTTGTGCCTTTTAATCATCCAAAACCACTCAGCCCGTTGCTCAGCTTACCAGATGCTGTCTTGTTCTGCAGAGCACAACCATCTAGGCCTGAGGAAACCATACCTCGAAACCTGTAAGTAACAAGATGCTCCCCAGTCAGCAGGGATCCCTCCTCACAGGACTTCTGAACCTGTCTCCTTCACAGGTTTCTTCGGAGGAGGAGGAGTCTTGAAATAGTAACTAGCTTCCCCAGCTACTGCTTTACTCTCCCTAGGGCAGCCCTTCATCCCACCTGTAGCTAGTTACCTGAGCAGTGCTGCTACAGAAGACCTTCCTTTGATTAACCCCTGCTTCCCTACAGTTATGGGTTTTAGAGTTTAAGGCATCACCGACCTCAGAGCTTTCTTCTTTCATCTTTTGTTGCTGGCACCCTGAGAAATCACCAGTAGCTCGGGACTGAGCCCCCCCAGAATGGCTCCAAGTTCCTCACTGCAGCCACTGGCAGGAGGCACAAGCATGCAGCACACAGCAGTGTATCTCTGTGCTCACCTCAGTTGCTCAGAAGAGGCTGGGTTTTCCTGCACAGCTGGAGTGAATCTGTAAGAGTGCCTTGATAAGGTGGACACCATAACCTAACTGAGGCAGCTTAAGAGCTTCCATTCCATCCCTCATCCCCCTTCCCCACTATTTCCATGTGACACAGTGCAAGGAAATTAAATAGCAATGAAAGTGGGGATCTGGGCAAAGCCTTCTAAGCCATGAGTATGTAGCTGTACTGAGCACCTGTCTGTCATGGGTACTTAGGTCTCTGCTGGGAGGTTTAGTATGCATGTTAATGGGCATCTATTCAGCCCAGCATGGCTCCTTACTTCACTTGGAAGCAGTGAATTTTGATGCATCTCTATGCAGCTGAGGGTAGAGGGGAAAACAGAAGAGCAGGACTGAAACATTGAAAGTTAATTGCAGGAAAACTGCAAAGACTGATTTATAGTAGGTGAGGAACTATAGTGTTTACTATAAGCAATATCAGCTCATTTACTGTATGCAACATGCTTGTCATTAAGACTGCTCCTCACATAGTCCTGTATTTATAGTATTGGCTCATCTTTCTTTACGTGCAGGCTGATAGACCTATTAGCATAACCATTGTATTATCACTATGTAATCACTATTAATTATTACTGCAGAACATCCTGTGGGAGTACAGACATGCTATTTAATAGTTAAGCAACCAGGCACGCAGCTAGTGCTGCCAATATCTTACTGAGTGTGACTGCTCCACACATCCCAGCTCCTTCTGACCACTTGTTGGCTGTCTCTCACCACTCCCGTTCCTCACACAGCATTCAGAGGGAAGCCTGGAGGCCGTACTATAAATATACACACGGCACAGGCAGCCACAACCCCTGCCTACTCAGGATGCTCCAGCCCCTTCTACACCTCTGGTGTGTTATGCGTCACACAGAGACAGACAAACAACCCTGAACATAATTGCATTGTGGCCAGGCAGAGAAACTCTCGCTGGAGGTGCTCCCCCCATCTCGTTAGGGTGGGAGCAGGTGCTCGATGAGTTAATGGGCTTCAGCTGACAGGTGGCCACTGCTGTGGTAGCAGCAATTGCCCCTTCGCTGCTGCCCCCCGGCTCAGCACAGCCCCCCTACATCCCACATCCCAGCAGAGAGCACAGGCTGGAGGAGCAGCAGGAACACAGGGCACATTTTGGTACTTAAAATCAACCAGATGTCTAAGGAAGTATAGGGAAAGCAAGGTTAATTGCCTTGCTATTGCTATAAAAGCCACTATGTCCTCTGCTGCTTTGATGCACTCAGCTGTCTCAGGCTGACAAAATGTCAGCTCCCTCTCAGATCATTCCTTACTCTTCTGTGCTGTAAACAGGGTGATTCATTTAATTTACAGATGTTTTTTTCCTCCTTTGCAATTAAATATCTTAATTGGAATAGTTTTTGCAATGACTACGCCTTGTCTGTTCAGCAAAATAATTTTCTGACAGAGTGCAGAAAGGCAGAAGCCTTCAGGGAGTTGGTAGGTCTGCAAGGAAGAACGAGGCCACTGTGGTGCAGCCTGGTCTCTGGAGTTTGGGGGCCACTTCTGTCCGTGCAGAGAATGAGAGACTGCAGGGATGACAGGGGAGATAATGAACCTCCCAAGGAAAGGTACTTTCTGATTGAAGTCCCTTGGGATAAAAACAGCTCTGCAACAGAGCCAGCACCCAAGCCCTTCTTTTTTGTCCTGACAGCTGGGAGACATGCCTGGCCGCTCATTACTGCTTCACTTCCAGGCAGTGCAGCTTCTCCCCAGCTTCTCTGACACACAAAGCATACACAATATAGCCATTAGCATTCTTTTTCCTCACCCTGAAATCCCATCATAGCACATCTATCCTGCTTCATCCCTCTTTTGGTTCTTAAGTGTTTGCTGGATTGAGATTCAATTTCTTCTTCTTGCTTTAAAAAACCTACAGCAGTTTGAGCCTGTCTGCCCTTTTCTTGACTTCACCTCCTGCCTCTTTCCTGGCCTCCTCTAGTGTGTGGGATCATTTCCTGAGTCTGGGCTGCCAGAGCCACTCTGTTCTTCTTATACAGCCTAAAGCGTATGGAAAGACCAGCATGTTTAAAAATCCCAATGCCTGGAACTTCATGACACTTGAACACCAAACTCCCAGTGACACACTGTAACCCTATAAAAATTTTCCCCCTGCATTACAAAAACAGAGCCACCAATACTCAGTAACCCTCCTGATCCTCCCAGTGTTCTGCAATCCCAGGGCCTTTCAAGTTTGTGATTTTACCTTTCATGGCTACATATAACTGAGCACGTTATCTGTCCATAAAACAGAATTCCAAATGATGGGCTGCTGTTTGAGCTGAGGGAAGCCACAACAGGCAAACGGACAGCAGGACTTTCTAAGCCAGGGTTATGAGTCATAGCCACCACCAGAAGCTCCCTACCTCAATGCTCAAGCTAGCTTTCCTAACATCTTCCCATTGGAAAGGGCTCATCACGATCATTTAAGAGACCTAAAGAAGCCTTTATGTCATCAGTAGTCCTTTCTGACAACTCAAAGTGCTCCCCATCTCTCCAGCTGATGGCTGCCAGACAGATCTGCTCCCCATGGCAAGGCTTGGGTGGCTTGGGTTCCTTGGGCTCCCCAGCCCCACCATATCTGGGGATGTGTGTGGCGCAAGGTGGAGCTGGGAAAACAGGGCCACCTGCCCCTTGAAATGCCCCGACATCTAACAGCCACGAACACAGGGAACACTGAGACTTCCCTGCTTTTAAAGGAGTTTGGATGTCCAATATAAATTCTCTTTGATACAGGAATAAAGTGCTTCAATTCCAGTGGCACACAGCACAGGGGCCCCCAAGGCCTTCACAGCTGGTGACACTCCTGCACTATGCCATCCTCTGCAAGTCTCCAGCTGTGGAAAAATGGCTGGTTGTGACTTGTTTGCCTTCCTCTGGTGGAATCGGGTCCCCTGAGGGACGTACTCCTGTTCCTAAGGTGGCAGTGGGGATGGTGGCTCCCAGGCTGATCCCTCTGCTGCCATGGTGACAGCTGGCAGAATGAAAGGGCTGCACGTCCCTCTGAAGTGACAGTCCTGTGCTTGCAGCAAGGGGAGAGCGGCTGCTCTGCCATATGCTGTGGGGAACTGGCATCATCGCCTTCAGTTCTTGTGACCCTTCCAGGCTTTTTCAAGTAAGTTTAATTAAACATTTTTTTTTTAATGTTTAATTGATCACATTCCAGGTCTGAGGAAGCTTGGAAACCTCTTTGGCTCGTAACACCGTGATCGGAACTTCTCCCCAGCAAAATCCCAGACTCTCTGCTTGGTTGTTTTTTGGGCTCACGTGCCCCAGTAGTAGTGAGGCCCCAGAGTGCTGGGTCCTGTGCAGGCACCTGGGGAAACCAACCCCCATAGCTACTCAGAGACTCCCATCCCAACATGCAAGACAGCAAAAGGCATACAGGTGGATCTGTGTGAGCCCTGGAGGAACACACCTTCTCAATTTGCCAGCATTAAAGAAAGGGAAGGGCATATTTTTTGCTCTGGACATACAAACCCAAGAATGATTAATTTGCCTTTCTTGTCATCACACCCTGAACAGGACTCCCCAGAAATCCTCTGAAGAGTGTATGAGGAAGGAAAATAACTATGCCAGTGTACACCTTCCTTGTCTAGGTAAAAACCTAGTAAGAATAGTGGGGTCAGGAGCGGCTTTGAAAAGGCACTTTCACTCCATGGTTCCTTAGTGATGAAAGGATATATCCCAGAAGGTCATATACCATGTACATTATTCACTCAGGAAGAATAACTCCTGGTGATCACTCTGCATTCAAAGGGCTGCAGGAGTCATGGGCTGGAAGAGAGCTCCTGAAGGCAGAACTGGGAAGGGAGCAGGAGTGTCACATAGATAACTGACAGCGCATTTTACAGTCTCATTTTGCATAAGTCCTGATTCCAATAGTGCAGCCCACTGGTTTAATTTTCACTTTAACAGAATAAACTAGATTTGTTCTCACTCGCAGAGCTTGGAGGGGAATAAATGTGCCACTTAGATAAGTCACAAAAACAAAGTGCTCTATGGGAGCAGTGGATAACAATTAGTGAATAACAACTGAAGGGGACTACAGAGATCTGTATGGCAAATGCCAGCTACATCCCTGAGACAGAAGACATTAAAGTGCTCCCCACTGTTTGGATGGTATGTTATCACTGAGCCTCACAGTGGTTTTGAGGAGTGGCAAATCCAGACATCAAGGCACAGGTATCACGCTTGTGTTCCAAGAAAGAAAGGGACAGATAAAAGGCAGAATCACACACAAATAGGAGAAGCAAAGGCAACTTCAAAATAATACAGCATAAACTGCAAATGGATATACTCTGGGCTTTGTTTGGCACCGCCACAGGAGCCAAGCTAGTTTCTATCTCTGAACAAAATACTTCTAGTACAAGTCAGGTCAAAGGTCCTCCTGTGCTCCATGTGCACCTTCCTCTGGAGTCTCAGCAGCATTTTGTTGGTGCTGTTGGAGAACCCAGATTTAGCCACTATGAAAAACTAAGGACAACAGAACTCCTTGTATCTGGACAGCACTGCCAATTAGTATTATTGGGTGGTGTCTTTCAGTGCAAGCCACATCAGTGATCAAACATAGCTAAATTTATTCAGGGTGTTAGAGCTTCTCTCAGCTGCCTCCTTACTATTGGGGGAAAAATGCAAACTCAATGTTCCACGACTGGATCCACCTCTTGAGGAGAACTTGTACTGACCTTTTCTTTGATGCAAAGTTTACTCATTTTGAGATGTTCTCCATCTTTATCTTACTTCACTTCTGTTATTTGAGTTCTTGTTTTTATCAATTTTTTGTTTTTGTTTCTCTTTTTCTACTTCATCACTATGCCAGATATTCCAGCAGGAAATGATGCACCCTTTCATTTGTGACATGGACTCTCCAGTCAGTTGGATGGTGGGGAGTGATGGAGTGACTGGAAGGGTTTACCATGCTTCCTAATGATGCAGAAACTCTGTCCTGTCCTTTCTCCCGGTAGCCTGCACACTCTCCACAGCAGGGTCTTTCCATGGAGCGAGTGGACCTGTTCCTTGCTCACTACAGCAGGGATCCCCAATGGTTGACTCATTAGTCACAAGTGCATGATAAATAAGCTGGTCTGGACTGATGCTGGCTCTGCAACATGCCCCATCATGGGACTCTGGAACTCAGACTTGGATAGGCAGCCAGAGCTCTCCTTGGTGCTGGCAGAGTGGCAAGGGTGTAGCAGCAGCCACAAGGCAGGGGAAGTTGGGAGAAGAAATTAATCCACCATGATGTAGCACTTTTGATCTTGACACACTGGCTCCTGGGAGGTGTCTGGCTTCAAGCAAGAGCTTGGACTGGACTAGAGGTCAACCAAGCAGTCCCCTCCTATCCATGCTCCTGTGATTCCATATGCAGCCATCAAACCTGCTCTTTCATGGCAGTGCCCATCCAGTGCCTAAACTGGATTGCACAGATGGTCTGGATCTCTGCTACCAGGAGTTACCTGTTCCATTACCAATACCAGAAAGGCAACTGCAGCCAGCTACCTTCAACCTGGTTGTCCTATTTTTTCAACAGCTCTAAAGCTGCAGGGGCATAAATTTTAGTTGCCAAAGGCACATAGCTCTGGATAGATGCATGTGGGCCACACGGGAGTCTGGGCTGCTGCAGTTTCATTCCCCTTAGTACTTGAGGTGGTTACAGCAATGATAGCATGGACACACATGACCATATTACAGAAACACCTTGGGATCAGAGCCAAAGGGCATTAGTGATATTTCCTACCTTCAACATTTACAAATATGTGAATCCAGATAACAAATTCCCCAAACTTAAGGGTATTTTGAGGAGTTGTTTTGGTCTGGGTCCTCATGTATTTGAAATGAGCAATGTTTTCCTTGTCGAATGAGAACATCCCATTCTTGCTCCCTTTGGGTAAGAAGATGCTCTTTTATACCATTTTCTAGCTAGGGCTGACTAATGAAAGCCATGAGGGCTGGGATGGTGCAATTTGCAGTCTGCTAAAACCCAGACCATTTCTCAAGAGCCTGGAGACATCAGCTGTTTCTGGAATCAGTGCCTGGGGTTAAGTGCACATTTGTGGGAAAAGTGCTTTTATCTTTGGCTTCTAGTCCAGTCTTTTTCCTGGACATCTGGGCCTGTGTCATGGGGTGTTGGAGGGAGGAGGAGAAGGAATGCAAATATTCAGGCTGTCCTTTAAATTCAAAAGACATCTTTTGCATATTTCATAGAATCCTAAAATGGCTTGGGTTGGAAGGAACATTAAAGATCATCTAATTCCAACCTCCCTGCCATAGCCTGGTTTACCTTCCATTAGACCAGAGTGCTCAAACCCCCATCCAACCTGGCCAACACTTCCAGGGATGGGGCATTCCAAGTTTCTCTGGGCACTCTGTTTCAGTGCCTTGCCAACCTCACAACAAGGAAATCCTTCCTTATCTAACTAAGCTTGTCCTCTTTCAGTTTAAAGCCATTCCTCCTTATCCTCTCACTATGTGCCATTTTTAAAAGTCCCTCTGCAGCTCCCCTGTAGCCCTCAGCAGGTACTGGAAAGTGCTCTGAGGTCTCCCTGGAGCGTTTTCTTCTCCACGCTGAACAATTAGTCAGTCAGCCAGCCTTCAGAGGTGGGCTGCTTCAGTTCTCTGAGCATCTCTGTCACTCTCCCCTGGACTCACTCCAAGAGGTTCATGGCTTTGTTGAACTTCATGAGTGTCCTGGGTTGCAGTGTATTCTATCACCATCCTCATGAGTTGCTGAAACCTGGTGGGACAGTGTTTTTCTTGCCTTCTCCCTCTGGACCATCTGCTGATTAATGGCCCAACAATGCCCTGCCCATGACTCAGAGATAACTCCCTCCGGACTATCTTCTGTTAATGGGCCATTCATGCCTTGCCCCATGACTCATCATCCCATTGTGAGATGCTCCACCCAGAAGGAGGAGCCAAGCATTCCATCCTGGATGTAATCTCAGATTCTGAACACCACAGGCAGCCCTTTCCACTGGATTTCCAGAGGACAGGAGCTACACAGCCACCGCTGGACCTTCCGAGGAAGGACAGCCCCTTTCTGCAGGATCACTGCCTCAACAGAACCACATCCACCACTGCAGGAGGACTGCAGCCACTGTCTTATCAGACTGCTACCACCACCCTGACTAACCGGGTGTCAGGTTGTATCCTGACTCTGTCAGTTTAACCCAGTGTTTTCTGCCTTTTTTTTTTTTTTTTTAATTTCCCTATTAAATTGTTATCCTCTCTTGGTGCCGCCCTCTGGTTTGTTTTCAAACTAGTACAATGAGGTTCACATGGTCCCACTTCCCAAGCCTGCCAAGGTCCCTCTGGATGGCATCCCTGTCCTCCAGCATCTCAACTGCACCACACAGATTGGTGTCACTGGCGAACTTGCTTATTATTTTTCCATCCTAACAGGGAAAAGCCTCTTTGCACCTAATCATCAGCGGCCTGTTGACTTTTTTGTCAATAAGCCAGTTTTCAGTTTGGTCTGTAAAAATAAATAAATAACTAAGTAAATAAATAAATTAACAAATGCAACTAGAGAGAGAGAAGCAACACGGTATAATTTTCAAAGAGATTTTTAAAAACACATTAAAGAGCTTTTCTTAACTTTTTTCTTTTTCTCTCTCTCTTTTTTTTTTTTTTTTTAATTTAGTGACAGTCTAGGAAGGGGGGGATGAAGATAAAGGAAAAAAAAATAAAAAGAAGATTTAATGAGGATGAGAGAGAGGCTGAAAGGATATTTCCTAATCTGAACAAGCAGTTAAGGAGAATCAGGACAGAGGGAAGGGATGAATCTGAGAGATAAGTACTGGGGATGGGTTGAAGCAGTAAGGGTAAGAGGAGAAAAAATGCAAGCCTACATTAAGAAATTAAGTCAAATCTGACAAAAAAAAAAACCCTGGTACCTTCTACTATCTCATCTCAGGCCAGGCCAGTGTGCCTTCCTGGCACTGGAGGCACCCAGTATGGTATATCAAGATACCAACAGAAAGACAGCTGCTCTCATCTTCCTTGAGAACAATCTTCCTTAAAGCAGGAAGCAGTGGAAATCTCTTGAGAAAGACTGTTCCCTTGGTGCCTCTAAGCAAATCTGGAGTTTCTGATAAAGCCATTCAATAGAATCCCTATCTGTATTGTCCAAATTTCATCCTGCTGGCCACAAGTGGGGGAAAACTTGCTGCTACTTGCAGAAAGGATTGTTCTGCAGTCGAAGCCAGTGACAAAGATTCTCCCTGTCTTTAGTTTGCTGCATGAGCTGGGCAGATCACTTTGTCTTTCAATGTCTGAGCATTCCTGCCTCTAAAGTAACAAGTATTTATAATGCATTCATATTTAATCCAGTTACCTTTACTAAAAGGGGTCAGAATTTTCATCTCTTTCAGAGGCCTCCTACTCCTAATGAAAACTCTCCTCTCCATTTCCAACTCAAATAGGTAGATGCCCATTTCCTGCAGCAGGAAGAAATAACTTTTATCCCTGCAGTGGCTGAACAGCCTCATCACCTGCACGTGCTTCATAAAGACCAGTGCTGACTGATACAGATTTGTGACAAGACTTCCCAGCTTCATGGGGGACATGGTGACCCTTAATTTACTCCTGCTTGCAAAGTACATTGAGGTCCTTAGATGGAAGGGGTTATAAACCACCAAGAATTATTTGCTACTACTCAGTCCCTCCCCTGCTCCTCTCCCTCACCTCAAAAGACATTCCAGACTTCTTATTGAGAGCTCTATTTTATTTTTTTAATTTCCAGACCCGCTGAATGAGATAAGGGCCTGGAGGGACTGATTTAAGAAGGAAGATTAAAAATGCTAGATATGTACAGTTTAGTTAAATGATGGACATGATAATTCCTTACAGGAATCTCATTTTCTTTGGAGGTACACAAGGGGAGGAAAATAAGGAAATGCATAGGTCTAAGCTTTATTTTGTTTATAATTTGCTTTTATTTACACTCAGTAGGAGAAACACAATGGTGCCACAAGGGTGGCATAGGAGCACAGCACAACCCTGCTGGAAGAGATATGCCAGGTTAGCATAAAGCAGTTAAATTGCTGTATGAAGATAGTTAGCTGGAGAGGGATTAGCAAAGGCTCTAACACAGCTAATGACAGTGGAGAATGAAAATTTGGGGCTTGGATCCTGCAAAGTGGCCACACATAGTAATCTGCAAGATCCAGGACTTAAAGAGAAAACCAATTAGCCTGACAACAGGCTTAGGGAAATGAATTGTGGAAACAGCCACAGTACATCATAGATCAGTAGTTTACAAAGGAGGAATGGAGAGAAGAAACGACATCACATTAAGTCCCACAGAGACTAATGGAGAAATTCCATCAGGAGTCCTTTGCACAGGAAAAAGAAACTGGTAAGTTATCTTCAAGATACTCTACAAGAGCTCTGCTAAGGGGGTCAGGGAAAAAAATGTAAGAACCCCAGCTGATCTGAAGAGCAATCAGTATCATGCAGAAACAAAGAGCTGATCTGTCCAGCTCTGGGCTCCCAGGACTGCAGAAGGGCTGGGGCTGCTGAGCAGTCAAACCAGCAAAGGGCACAAAGGGTTTTTTGGTAGTGGTCCCAAACAAAACAGGTAAGAGATTCCAAGACAGAGAAATTTGTTTTGAGGCATCTAAGCAGCAACGTGAAGTGTGTCTGTAGGGCTCCTATGAGGAACATTGGGAAGAGGTAAAGTCTCCTGGAAAAGACATGGAACAGAATTATAGAATATGCTGAGTTGGAAGGGACACATCAGAATGATCGAGTCCAACTCCTGGCCCTGGGCAGGACATACCAAGAAGCACACCATGTGCCTGAGAACGTTGTCCAATGGAAGATGATGCTGGACTTCAAGACAGAGCTGGAAAGGAAGATTTGTGATCCCTTCCAGAAGTGCAAGCTATTAGTTGTGTCCTTGGACTACTCCTCACACTGCAGCACCATATTAAGTCCAGAGCACTCATCACTGCAGAGTGATAAAATCCTCATATCCTCTCCCACTTCTGCCACCACGCAGATCTACTGCAATGTGAGATCTGATGCAGGGTATGGGGAATCCTTCCAAAAATGCCCCTGAAACTTTGACAGCTTCAGTAAAGAGACTGCCAGCTGCACAATGAGAAGCTCCTCTTGAAGAAGGAGAGGGGTCAGTTTAATGAAGTGCAAAAAGGTGGTATCAGAAGGAAGAGCAACAAAGGAAGGAAAAGTCTAGATGTGGTCTCAGTTTTTTACTGCACCATGATGGAGCACCATGCTGGTATCCTTGTCACAAAAGCACAGGAGGCAGCTCTGCACAAAGATGGAGTCTACACCAGAGCCAAGCCTTTTAGGGCCTGTATTGTGAGAAACTCCACAAAAAGTCAAACATCCTTTTGCCTGGTTGGGGCCAGATAAACAGGCTTGGCACTGTCAGCAGAACACCAGGTTGAAGTGGAATCTGTAGTTCCTGCAGCTGCAGCCCTGAATATGCAGGCCTTGCCATTTCTGTAGTCGCCTCCCATGGGATGACCTCCTCTCCTTCATAATCCCCTTTTACTGGGGGATGCCCTTAAAACCCCTGAAGTGGAGCCCAGGGGTGCACAGTACCCAAAAGTCATACCTTGTTGGTTGTGCACACCAAAAAGCCAGCCTGACAGCTGGCACAACCCAACATTGCAACAGCATCTATTTCACCACTTTCCTGAGCTAAAGTTAGTCCATTATGCACTGCACGTAGTTTGTTTTTTTTTTTTTTTTTCCCAGAAGCCCCCCACACAGCTGATCCCATAACTGCATGAGTCTCCAAGGAGCAGAGATGATTCCTGAAGAAGCAATAGGCAGCTGGCGGGTAGAAGTGATCACTGCGTGGCGGATGAGATTCCACAGCACGCTGGAGATGGAAATATCACCTTAACAAGCATGGACAGCCCCCAATGGACTATAAAATTCATTTGGTGACTGAGATAATTCAAAGGAGCCAAGTGGCCCAGCAGTAAAAGCTGGAACACATAAATTTAAATTCAGAGAGCTCTGCAGTGCCCTAGCAATAAGTGACAGAACAACCCCCACCCACACAGACTTATCCAGTCCCAGTCTGGAGACCAGAGAAAGATGTACAGAAGCTGTGTTTTATAAAGGGGGAGGAGGACCAAGGGGAAAAAATACAAGAAAACTGCTTACATATTTGGCACATGTACAGAACATGTACATGTGCCATGGCAGCTGTGCTGGATGGGTATTGCGCAAGCAGCTTTTCATTAACCACATTACCCAAACCCAAACTAGCATATATAAGAGGTTAAATATTGTTCTCTGCTATATCACGGCAGACCAGTTCAAGACAAGAATTTCACACTACCTGGGTGTAGCTGAGGAGAGTGGGTTATGGCAAACTGACTTTATTCTGCTTTTATGTACAACACAAATTCTCTTGTCCTTCCTCTCTTCTGTCCCCATTGGGATTCCTCCCCAAACCGCTCAGAGAGTGCTTCCCAAAGCACTTCCCTCCGAAGGAGTTAGTTTGCCACTCATAAGATGAACAGCCTAAGATTGTGATAATAAAAACTTTATAGCTCTCCATCATGTTCATTCATGCTAATGCTCTCTATCACTGTGGATATAGCAAAAATTTCAATGCTGGAGAAGAAACAGGGGCTTTCAGATGGCATCACAGGCATGTTTTTCAGTGCTGTAAAAACATGGCAGTTCAATATACTTTTACAGCAGAAGGTGTCCATCAAGGTCATTAATGACTGCGAGAGGAGACACAAGAGCAGAAAGTTGCTGATTGATGATGTGTCATAGTTTGGAGATGGAAACTGCGGTAGACATGATCCATACATCTCCATGTCCCCACAGGGAACTGTCCTCATCTAATAAGACAGGTGTCTTCATGGAGAGGTCCCAAGGGCAAAGAAGGAGGTAAAGGTCTGGCAAGTGACATCAGTTGCAACTCGGAAAATTGGAGGGTCTGGGGATAGGGCTGATCTCCCTGTAGCATTTCAGTGCAGAGGTGAGGACTCGTGAGGCTTGAGGGACCCACATGGTGCAGAATGCTAATTACCCTTGATGAGGGGAGGAAAGGGACACTGGCTAGGATAGTAATTCATTATAGCTAGTCCACCGGTCAAGGGAGTCCTTTGTCAGGGTGAGGTAGCAGCTCTCACTGATATAACAGGTGCAAGCATTTTGATTTCCAAGCTCTGTGAGTGATGGTAGATACCACACCCGTCCCCAGAGCTTAAAAGTTTGGATCTTCAGCACCAGCAGAACAGCCTCTCATCCTAGAAGAGTCATTTTACTTTTTAACAAGTAGAAAGGGCAGACATGGACAGGAGGTGACAACTTAAAGAGTGTGCAAGAACGTCTAGGACTTGGGTTTAACAACCACTGTTCTTTTCCTCTCCCACACAACTGGTCTTCCCAGAATCAGACCTGACTGTGATTTATTATTATCTCTAATTTTGTGCACAGAGGCAGCGCACAGGAGCTGTATTTGCAGAACAGAAATGCACTACGATAAGTATTACACACACAAAGACCAAAGATACCGCCCCTGTTCCAAGCACATTACAAAGCAAACACAGATTAGAGACCAAGATAAATATTGCTGTGCGATGCACCCGCATTTTTTTATAAACCTGCCCTTATTAAGGAAAACACTTGTGAAAATAGGTTTAAATATAGGGGCACCTATATTTATAGGGCCCACCATGCCCTTTAGGAGCAGTTGAAGTGGAAACAGCTGAAGACATTTTTCTAGGCATTTTTCTGCCTTGTACTTTCTGCCTTTTTATCCCCTCCATTTTTCCGTCCTAATAAGGTCACTTGCAATGGAAACCAAGTTCTTCAAGTTTTTTGCAGTTTCTGAGGTCATTTGCTCTTGCTGCTTATTTCCCTCTCTGCACATCATCAGCCAGTATGTGAACCGAAGGTGCTGTGGAGCAGAGAAAATGCCACCTCCCAGGAATGGAAATGACACTGCATCGCCATTCCTCTGCTTGTGAAGTACCACTCTTTCATTATTATTTTTTTTTAAGCAGGGTTTGTCCTCTGTATATGACAGCTACCACTGAGATCAGACTTCAGTGTGTAGGTCAAGCTGGTCAACTCAATCTTTCTTTGTGCAGGTCTGACTATCTGAGTTAGTGAAATCTTAACTGGACATTTCAATCAAAACAACTGTGAGACCTGTATTAGGTCCTTTTACCATTAAAGCCTAATTTCCTAGACTGAGCAGAACAAGCTGCACTTGGTAAAGGCATCTTTACAGCAATACCTTTTACAGACCTGGGGGCTTCACCAGCTTAACCTTATGGAGTTCAGATGATATAACTAAAACTTTAGAAGGCCTGTGATCCTCCATGCACTTTATGCCCCTGCTGCATCCCCTCCACTGAGATCAGTCCCAGCCCTACTCTGCCCCACAGGATGAAGGAAAGACAGCTATTTCATGCACAACCCATACTCGTCCTCCCCTTTTGATGGTGGGCGATTGCATCAGAGGACACGACTGAGAGCAAATCCTCCTCAGCCTTCAGTCCCAGGGAGCCTCAGCAATCATTAGCCATGTGAAGGTTTTCCCCTGAGGAATGCCAGTTGCTGGCACCCTAAGCTGCCTCCATGAAGGGCTCTGGCACCCCCCTCAGATGGTGGCATAGCCCACTGCCATCACCCTCACATGAAAATTTGCCACTGCCAAAGCCAAGTGTCCCTGCCCAGTCCTCTATACAGCTTCTCTTGGAAAGTATCCCTGATTACTTGCACATGAAAATTGAGGGCTGAGCCAGCCCTGCAGCTTCCAGAGACAAGGCTGTATCCCTGCCCTTGTGCATGAGTGAAACCAGCACCTAAGGTGGCCAGTGAAGAGCAGGATGTACTCTTTTGCCTTCGTCATTGGTGTAATCATCCCCCACCATTCCCTCTGGCAGGTAATTTTGATAGAGGTGTTCCTGCACCTCTGGGACTGTGCATTATGACAAAGCTTAATGGGATTCCACAGTCAATTACTCCCTACCCATTTTTCTGCAACAACACCATTGCACAGCTGCTAATAAGTGAATTACAGGAGAGAAAGGCCTTTGCTTTGTATATGCAGGAGATGTATCATTTGGCTCTTCAAGTGTACAAGAAAAGAAAAGATTTAATTTTTCAGCCCCTCTCTTCCCTAGCTCTCCATCCACCATGAGATGAAATAAACAGAGGGAAGATGTGCTTTTTGCATAAATTGGGGATGTATGATTGATAACGTGTTATCTTGTCAGCTGGAGACACCTGCATGGCAGGTATTTATGCTATCAGAAGGGCTCTAACTGGTGAAATACAGTTTGGTGCCGATAAGGGGACCCAGGGACTCATGGTGCCAGCCCCATGAGGATAGGGGGATTAATGCTGATATTTTGCAGCTTGCTCTTATTAAATTCTGATTCCTTTTGTGAAGTGAAAAAAAGAAGAGTGGAAGAGTGATTGGTTTTAAGCAGATAAAAGACACGAAGGATGGGGGTGGCTGGTAAGAAAGGGGCTGATGAATGGCCATGGTATCTCTTGGGAATAAAAGCAAAAAAATATTAAACAATTTTCTGATTGACTAAGTCTTGTCTGTCAGGCAGGGAATCAGAGTGGGGGGAATGGGTTTGGGGAGTTCCTGAGAGTATAAAGACACGGTTATATTAAAAGCAGAGCTAAATTATACAGGTGGGGGATGGGGGAAGAGCCAATTTCCTTCATCTGCTGGAATTTTTCAACACGCAGCACTACTGATGTTCAGGCACCCAGCTCCCAGCCCAGCCTACTGCCATCAGCTTCTGTTTAATGCCCATGGCAGGCCCTCCTGCTGCACACAGCGACCAAGCTCCTCTAAATACTCCCCTTCAGGATGAGGCTTCCTCCAAGCAGGAAGCATACACCAGATTATGGCAAAGTTATGTACAGTGGGTCCCCAGCTGCAGCACAAAGGGCAGGAGGGGGAGCACTGGCAGAGCTGGTGGGGGGAGCCTTGGGATAGGAGAGCCAGCATGGTTTCCACTCCTGAGCATTTTCAGGATTAAACCCTTAGGTCTTTGCTTGTACCTGTATCTCAGAAAAGAATCATTTGCAACACTCATGAAATAAAAGCCTCAACAACTTCAGATAAGCCCAGGCAATACTTTGCATATTCTGTGGGAATTCCTCTAGGGCTGGAAAAGCAGTAACAACAAAAACTGGGAAGGAATGATCCCATTCACCACAAGCATCAGGGAGGAAACATGCCACACTAAGCACATACACTGTGTGCAGAGAGGGTTTCTATCAGCTGCAGCCAGGACCAAACCAAGCAAACACAAAAGGGCTCTGAGAATGTTACAGCAAGGAAGATACAGCAGCACCCTTTTACAGGATGGGAAGGTTTGTGATGCAGACACAGATGGATCCTTTTGGTTATATGATTCTGTTTGTGGTTCTCTGGGCATGTATTATTAATATGCTACAGAGTTTTAATTAGAGCTGAGAGATTCATTCATTGTGAATAATTTATCTGATTAATTTTGCCTTGCTTCTGTTCATGAATTGTCCATAAGCAGTTTGTAATTTTCTCAAATTTATTTGTCATTTGCAATTATTTGCTGACTTGTCTCAGTAAATAATTCTCAGTATATTGTTTGTCCACAAACTGTCCCCAGATAGTCGATATTCAAAATCAAAGCTAGGTTAGATACACTTTTGTTAAATACATGCAGTAAATCCCACTGAATGTTTCTGTTTTCTGACTAACCTTTAGGATCAGGCTTCCATAGAGAATACTACTTTTTATGAGTTTAAATTTTGCTTCCTGCAAATAGTCTCTAATATTTACATAAAATTCACTGTTCCCATGAACATTCCTGCCAGTCAATATATTCACTACAATGCACACAGAAGAGACCACAAAAGGAGTGTTTTATACTTGAGGCAAATAGTTCTTTTGTTACACAGTGCCCCAGTCTGTTCCTGGGGGACCTGACTGAACATTTGTTTAGTGTTGGGGTATTTTTTCTTCTGGTTTGTTTTGCTTTTCCAGCTCTCCTGGTCAGGGGTTATGTTCTCCCTAAGTTGCTCTCTCATGCAAATCGTGCTGCACACTAAATCCATCATCTCTGAGTGCTGCCTTTGCCAGCCCCACTCAGGAGTCTCCACTGAGCACAGGGCGCTGGGATAATCACCATCCAACCTGAAAGAGTGACCATCACTGCTGGGCACGCCGAGCCAGTCCCTGCTTGCTCCAGCCTGTGCTGCCATGAAAAACCTGAGGCACAGAAAGTGCTGTACAGACAGGCTCACTCACACCCACACTCACAGGTGGATGAGCCCCACTCCACGGCAACAGGAGAAGCTTGCCTGCTCCACATGGGATCTTTCACTCAATGAAATAAAATTTATTGTTTGGCGATGAAGAGAGAAGTTTCTTTGCCTGCAGTGCTCAAAACCCTGTGTGAATAGTAAAAGGCATCTTTCCATAATTACCAAGTAACCTCCACTTGGTGGGTTTGAATTATTGGCTTGTGGCAGGAAACTATGGAGAAACATTGTTGTCATCTGACAACATGCAGCAGGAGTTGCTTATTTTTAAATCAAGTTCAGCGATGAAGACTCACATATTTGAGCATTCCAGAGCAGCTGGAAAGTAAATATTGCTGTGAAAGTTCAGTGGATGCTTTAAACAGCATAAACTCTTACAAGGGTTTGTAAGCACATGAAGTAATGACATAATCAGGGACAGCACAGACAGAAGTAACCATTTGTGTCACCTAGTCCAGCACCAGTGGAGCCAGGACCATATCATTCCCTTCAGCGGTTTTTCCTACAGCCTAGTCCAGACTGGCTTTAACTATTGCCAGCAGTGAGAGTCCTACTTAATCTTTTCAGGACTTCACATATTTCAGCTCTCAGTATCTAAGTTCTCCCTGGCAGTTCCCATCTTTCCTTTCTCAGTGCAATTTTATAGCTTTTATTTATTCCATCCAGGGATGGAAACAACCTGACATACCTGTGTTTTGCAGGTTGATGGAGGGTTTCATATCACTTTCTAGCTCAGCATACCAACACCTTCTACGTTTCCATTTGACCCATGTGTCCCCTTTAAATCCTCACACTCTCCAATCCAAGCCCCGCTGAGGTCAGTGCCAAAAACCTCTGGTTCTTGGTGGGTCTCAAACATAACTTTTGTTAATCACAACTCACATGTCTTAGACCTGAACAAGCCAAGTGCTGCTGTTTCCCTTGTCCCTCAAATGAATCTCCTCACCATCTGTCTGCTCCTGCTGCTCAAATCTGAATTTTTTTCAAGTCCTCCTATGATATTCTGCTGCCTTGGAGACTGGAATGGACAGAGAACACCATTGCAGTGCTCTGGATTCACTATGTGCATTTTCTACGGTCTGAGCTAGAGAGCTTTGTGGGTACATGCAGTATGAACATCCTATAAGGTTTTGTAGACATTCATTATTAACAGACAATAGAATCTGTGTAGATGCATTATTAATACCCTCTTAGCTGGCAAGAGAATGGTGATATTTTCTTATGAGAAATGTAATTGTTTAATATCAAACAGTATTATTTCAAAGATTTAATTGTGTAATTGGGGTCAGTAATCGCTCGGTCGTTCTCAGAGCAAGATGAACTCGCAGGGTAAAAGATTTATTGTCCTGACAATAGAGAGCAAATTTTAATATTTCTGAAAAATTGAGAACTATTAATCCTGGCATGTGTTACTCTCAAACACAGTGAACTGATAAAACTTTGATCTAATTTTCTCTTTGAAGGGGCATTGGTGGGGTGTGGGGAAGACTGTTAACTGGAGGTGGCCTGCCGCTGGAAGCACCGCGCAGCACAAAGGCGAGGCGCATTCAGCTTCACAGGAGCTCTCAGACTGTGCACAAGACAGCCAGCTACTGAGAGAACAAACTGTTCCAGTCCCACTGTGCTGCAAGGGGAGGGAAGACAGAAGTGGTTTCCATGACCACAGGCAGCTTCGCGATCATCTCTCGAAGGGATGCTATTTGCATTTGCACCCAGCGCGCACACACTCGTGTGTTCCTGGGAGTGCCAAGCAATATTTGATATACAGATCAAGCAATGCATGTGCCAGTGGATGATGAGGTGCATACATGCCAGTTGCATCAAACATATCAGTAATTTGTCTGCGTGAAGCTTATGAACTCTGTTTGATACTGGGAGCTTGAGTATTAGTAAAAACTTCAAGCTTTGTTTTAATGAGAGGCTCTGACACCTTCTCTGTTTTGTTTGTTTGATTTTGGGTTTTTCTGTATCTAAGTTGAGCTAAAATTTACAAAAGGTGAAATGATAACAAAAGGCCCATTAAATTTTCATGGTGTCCTTTCAGATTAAACCAAGAAAGAAAAAGAGCACCAGAACTGGTGAGGCAGCAGTGGGGACATACTGCGGAGATGACCACTTATTATAAAAGCAAGACTGTTTCCTTGGATGTTTGGAGTGGGAGGCTGGTGAAGAAAGTGAAAATGATGGGCACAGGCTCACAGTGCCATTGGATACCAGCAGGGTAATTTAGTGGGGCATGTGTAATTTTGCAGTAGATAACAAATGATATAGCAGTGCTGGAAAAGGGAAAGAGTTTCTGTGATTTCTGAATGTTTACAGTTGTGTATAACTTTGCTTTAAGTGACACAGGTCCCCAAGGGAGGGGTCTGTAAACTCCCCCTGCCTTCTAAGCCAGAGCTCTGGTAAAATGTGGGCTTTGGCTTTAGAGCAGTGAGGATTAGCTCCAGGGCTCCCAGCAATCAAAGCATAAGGCCCAGTTTCTGTGGAGAGAACAGAAAGTACCCCACACAGGGCAAGGGCAGGAAAAATAAATGAGGCAAATAGCCTATGCAGGCCAAAAGAAGCTTATAAACAGATGAACCCAGGATGCCTGGACACAGCTGCAGCAGTCTGGCATGGAACCACCTAGGAAACTATATCAAGGCTATACAACAGAGATGAAAGTGCAGATACCAGCTTGTAAATACAGATGGGCTGCTTAGCTTTTTACAGATGTGGGCATTATATGTGCAGCTGAGCCCTGAGATCTGCTAATGAGAAGGACTATCTGAGAGGCTGAATATAATGAATTTATGGTAGTGATCCCTAGGCATTATGTGTTTTTCAGACATTCAAAAAGAAAGAGCTGTCCCTGTTAACAATGTTTTAGTATCTCCTTGGTTTTAGAATATACTCAAAACAAACATACTAGCAGAAACAACTTCTTCCTCTTAGGCTAACCTTCCCTTTCCCAGTTACTCTGGCCAGCTATGTGGGGATGGCCAAGATTTAGACCTGTACTTGAATTGGTCTTGAGATCCAAAATTCAGTGACTAGAAGCCAACTTTGAACACTCTCCATTCTACCTAGGAGCCTTTGCTAATCACTTCTGGATATGAACTTTTTAAAGATTTGGCCAGCTATGGAGAAACAGAAGATTTAGGGAGAATTTAAATTCTCTATATCTGCTCAATGTATCCAGTCAGGCCAGCTAGACATGACAGCCATGTCTTATTCTGAAAGGCAGAAGTGCAGTTTTGCCCAGCTTGAATGACAAAAAATAGTAGACTTTGCATACAAGACATTTTGATGGTGGGGAAAACATGTGGGTCATATAAAAAAAGATTTCTTTTCCCATTTCTTGCACAATGCATATGACATTTATTTTTGCTTCCCAAAGATTAGAGGAAAAGAGGTGCAGGATATTTCATGATAGAGAAACTAAAACTTGCAAAGCAGATTTCTGGAGCCCAGAAGGACATGCTTACTAAGTCTGTCTCCACGATCCCAGATTCATGTTCTTCTGTGTACACTGTGCCCTGTGGCCCATTAAGACAAAAGCTGAGACTTGCTGCTGAAAGCCATCAGCTCCTGCAAAATGCTGCTCTGCCAGTTCAGCCTGGAGGTCTCACTGCTCTTTCTTCAAGCAATGCTGCAATTTACAGCTTCCCCTGCCTACAATGACTGCCATTCTCTGCTTTACTGAAATAGCTTCCTCTGGCCAATGCCAAAGAATGGGTTATTAGACCAGTAACTCACTCCTGAACACAGCAATCCAGGTATGGCAATCCCCCAGCACCTGCTGAAAAAAAGAGCAGCAGTGAAACTCAGAAATTACTCCTGCCCTCATTCCTTTCCAAATGGTGTGAATGGTGGGTCCAAACCAAGGCCAGCAACAGAAAACAGGGAGGAAATCTCCTTTTGCTGTGTTTTCTGAAAGGAAAACAACAACTAGCAAGGCATGCCAAGGCTACAGATTCACAGTGGAACCTGATGCTGTTAAAAAACAAAACCCCATTGCAGCAGGACAGATGGTGGATTTATGCAGTGCCCTGCATTCAGGAGAGAGGTTCATGGTGCAGCAGGGATTCTTCAGCAGGCTCAGGCTGACTTAGCCCCAGCAGAGCTCTGGTTTCAATGAAATCTGTTTCACCATCACTGACAACACGTGGCTGCCACCTTCTCTCTCTCTCCATATGACATCAGCTCCACTAGCAGGCACAGGAGACATGCTTTGTTCCTCATCTCAGTGTCTCCCATTAGGACCAGGTAATTCCCTTTAAATCATTTCTCCCCACTTTGCATGTGGGTGTATTGTTTCTGTGTCCATGACTGGTGTGTGCACCTGTGCATGAACCCACTGAAGGCCACATGTACACACGCACATGCACACCACGTGTACAGTAATTTTACTCTCTTATTCAGCTGGATTAAATGTGCAAACCCTAAGCAGCAAGATATCTCTGTTCTCTTGCCACATAGAGACTCAGACACCTAGAGGATGGGTGGGATGTGAAATCATATCACCAGAGCCTTTTGAAGATGCAGAAGAGGTTATAGGATACTGGGCTTAAATGTTTTCTCTATGGCTCCAAACAATCACTGTGGCCACCTTTTTGATTCTAGGAAAAAAATCTGTTAAAAATTGTTATCAATGTAAAGGTATCATCATCTCATGTGCTTGAACTGTGAAGGATTCTTCCTAATACCTTCCTGGTATGGGAATAGTCCCTCAGCCATAAATACAGCCCTCTCTTTCCCTTGCTCCCTGCAGGCCAGCATGAGGGCATTTCACCTTGCTCATAGGAGCTCAGTAAGATGCAAAATATGACAAGCTGGTAGAAAAGAGAAATAGACACATATTTCATTACTGAAAGGGAAAGAAAAAGAGGGCTGTAACAAAGCTGGATAATAAATAGATTTAAAATGCCTCTGTCTAGTGCTAGTGTTCCCTTTTGTGCCTACACAAATTTCTCAGAATGAGGTGGGAGGTAAGGAGGAAAGGAAAAGCAATGTGTACACTCTGTGGAAGGACCAAAACTCCAGCATGGTGATCAAAGCACTCAGGCAACTCTGTCGCCGTACCAGAAAAACAGGGGGAAGGAAAGAGATGGGGAGGAGAAGGAGGGGGAAAGTCAGGACTAATGGCAACTTCGAAGCAGAACAGCACAGAAAAGAGATGAGAAACATCACAGGAGAGAAATGACTAGCCAAGGAATAAATGTATTAAAAGAGCAGATTTATAGTCTAAGTGGTCACACAAGTCTCCTGCAGGCTTGATAGTAGAGTAAACCTGTCATGGATACAGGCTGGGTCTATGGCAAAGCAATCCGTGGGAAAAAGCTTTGCTAATCCGCCCAGGCAATCCCCTGTGTGATCCCCAGGATGCTCTCCCCAGCACCAACCCACCACAAGTACAGCACAGGTCAGTGAGGACTCCTCTCACCCTGCAGGAGCAAAAATGCAGGGAAAGCCACCTGGAGAGACACAAGGAGCATGTGTGTGCTGCCTTGCTTGCCAGGCAGGGCTCCACGTCCATCACCTCTGAGTCATCTATGTGTGTGTGTGACACAGCTGGATGCAGCAGCCTGAATTCACAAAGTGCCATCCAGTTTCCCCCCAAAACATTTCCTCTTCTTGCTGCTGTGTTTTATTGCTGCTGCTCCCAACAACTGTACACCAAACATTTAGAATTATGTGCTCACTTGCAGCCACTGCAACACAGTTTATTCAGCTCACCAGTAATCCTGAAGCTGGCCTAGCTTGTAGTTTGATTTGCACAAAGCCCAGGACAAATAGTTCCCAGTAAATTCTTAATCCTCAAACCAGTTTCAAACCCAGCAGGATAACTAATCAGGGCTGCCACCAGCCCTCCTTGCCTCCTCCCCAGAAAACCCAGAGTCAGCTGATAGCCCAAAGTTAGTTTTAGTCTGGGCTATTTCCTCCCTGAGCACAATGCATCAGCGTGCTCGCCGAAAGCCAGCACCTCAGGCATGCAAACCAATTCTCCATGCTATCTGCAGAGGTTTGGTCATGGGATAATGAAAGCTTGAATTCAAAACCCACTGAAGCTATTACAGCTATAAAGAGGGAAGGAGGGAGAGCTCGGGAGAAGAAGACAGACACAGAGGTCTATTCCTGACTGCAGGTGCGTAACAGGGAAGTAGTCTTAAATACTGTGACATCTGAGAAGGGAATACTGTCCCTTCTCTACTGCTAAGCCACTAGGGACACGCTATTTGAGCTTTGCCATTTCCTTTTAAAAGCAAGGACTACCTCTAGCACCTGAAGTGTGAATCACATGCAGCTGTTCAGTGACCCCAGATAGCAGAAATGAGGAGGCACTCAATGCAGTTGCATTAATTGCACATGTACATCACAGTGTGCATACTTACTAGCATGTGGAACTCACTGTTGCCTGGGAGTAGTAGAGCAAAGATTGAAACTCTTTTCTTTCTGTGCTATTCTCATATGAGAATTTTCAACATATGAGTAAAAATAAAACTTACAGAAGTGACTGTTGGTGTGATAAAAGAACCAGGGAAATTCATCTTATTCTTCCTAGAATTTCTCTATCAGATCTCTGCATGCTAACAGAGATTTAAAATTTTCTATGCTGACCCTCCAGCAGCACAACCAGCTCCTACCTTGCAGCACTGCCACAGCTTGCTCATCCCAAACTCAGACCAGAGGATACAATGATGATGGCACAATGTTTTAATGAGTGTACCTATTCTCATTTGGGATATGAGGACAGATCTCTGTATCACCCCATGTTGGATCCACATTGATGTGACAGATTGGTCCTACGATGCAGGACTCCAAAGAGAAAGGGGCAGGAGGTTCAAAACACACACAGACAAGTGGCAGCACCACCATAAGAAAGCACAGGTGGAGGGAGCAGGGGACAGGCTGAGACAACACTGCATGTTCTTGTCTCTCCATGACTCCATCAGCCTACTAAATCCTGAGAGAGCACCACATGGCCTTGAAACGTGCAGGGAGCTGCAGTACATCCCCAGCTGTGCCCACGTTGCTGTGATAAAGCAGTTGCTGCTGGCCAGGAGACAACTTTCTACTGACTTGCTCATCAGGCATCCCATCTCTCGCTGAGCTCACAGGGAGTCATGATGCAGAAGGTGTCACACAGAAGCAAGATGGGGCCAGCCAGCTGATGGGCTGTACTGTGTTTTCCAGCAAAGAAACATCGCCTAAATCAGCGGGTGATTGCAGAAACTCAGCAGCAGTGGCAGCGCTTACAGAGATCATCAGAGCTCTCTGAACGGAGCTATTCTCTCCAAAAAGTAAGAGCATAGTTATCTCCACAATAAAAAAAGTGGCATGGTGACATACCACCTCATTTCAGCTTCAAGCAGCAGCCTCACCAATAAAAAAGTGTGAATTCCTTAACTCTGTGCATGTGCGTGCACAGAATTTGTGCTCCATTGCACCCCTAAGGGGCACTTGACAGTGTAGGCTGAACTGTGTCCTGGCAGCACAAGCAGAAGTGGGGGAATCCAAACTCATTCACTTTTACCAGAGGAATTTCAGTGAATGATTATTTAAGAATGTGGTAACATCAAGGAACCAACAGAGAACAGTCTGTAATTCTCTAGGCACTGTCAAAACACTGAGCAAGAAGCAGCTCCTGTTTAAGTGCCCACACTTTAGTAAGTGTGGGGACTGATGCAGTGAGTTATATCACATTTTATGTACCTGTGTTTTCTTGCTTTGTTCCTGTGACATCTCAGCATGTTGTGGTAGAGTATTTGCATTCTAAATGGTCCTGTGTAAGGCAGATACCACTGCTGTATCTCAAGGGTGAACTTGGGCATTAGGGGTCTAAATGACCTGTCCCACATCCCACAGGCTGTATCTGACAGCAGGAAATGGAACCTTCACCTCTCAAATGCCAAACAGCCTCCTAATTGCCACCTCTTCATTCTTGTTCCTCTCCTCTAGTTCCTACATAACAATCAGGCAGTTAATATCCTTTGTGAAAAGTGGAAGATTTCCCCCTGCAATCTCCATTCTTCCCAGGGCATACAGTATTTGCCTTGAAGATCCAAGCCCCTTTGAACACGCATACTCTTCATCTGATACCTGGACAATGTTGTGGGACTGCTCTGATGCCTATACTTGTTGTCCAGATGAAGAAAACATGAAAACAGAGAGATAAAAATGCCCCCAAGCAATAGCCCTTACAGTATTCTTCAGAGAAGATTAGGTCCTGCAAAGCAGATTTTTCTTTCAGGGCTGCTCAATAAAGCTGAGGGAACTACTCCTTATATTAGTAGTCACTTTGAACATATTCCCCTCTGCTATTTTCCTGCCTTCTGCTCAGCACAGGGCCTGAGACTCTGCTGACTCCTGTGTGCTGCTGCCTGAGCTGGTAGAGGTGTGTTGGCATTTTTTGTTCCTAGGTTTGACCACTCAGCTCATATGAGAGGAAAAAAGGCCTTATCCCACAAGAGGAGACTGTCCAGAACACATCCCGCAGGAAGGTGAGACATCAGAAAGGCCAGAATAGGCCCTCATAACTTTTTTTAAGCAAACAACCACCATCTTTCATAAAAGGCATTAGAGCTCAGCTTTCCCTCATGAATCACGGCAGTGAGGGGGAGTTATGCCATCGACCTCAGTTCTCAGTGAAATGGATTTACCCAGGCAGCTCAAGCCCTCTCTTCATACCTTTAATAAAGCCATTCCCATCCACCTGCCTGAATAAAATTCTTCCAAACAGTCTCTTTGGTCAAAGGTCCCAGCTGATGCCATTGGTTTTGTTTTCAATGTGCACCTCACGTTTAGGCTGCTTTGTGTTGCTTTGCACTGTGCAATGGAACAGCTCTGGATGAACAACAGTCTCCAGAATGATGCCCCCTCCTTCCCTGTTGCTAAAACTCAGAGATGGAAAAACCCCTCAGAAGTCACTGGGATTGATGAGCCCTTAGCAGCACCTGCATCTTTTCTCAGTGTTACCTTCATCTCACACAGGACCAGGCTGCAGTGGGTGGGTACCCACTTAGCTACGTTTGCCCCAGCTCCCAAAAGCATAGCTCTGTTTAGATTAACTCCTGGGCTCCAGGGAGAAACACAGGATTTGTACAGCCTCTGTGTCCCCACACAGTATCAAATTTACATCCCATGCCTGCCTCACTCACACCTACTTCCATGCAGCTGCCCAGTCCCACACCCTCGTGTGCCACCACATGCACACATCTTCTCACAAATTCAAGTTTGCTGTCACCTTGCCTTATACACATTTTGCTTTCCTGTTCTTCCTATGTGAATGCCTCTCCTCCACTCCATTCACAGGTCCTCAGGAGGCACACTAATACCATCACGCTAGCTGAAGACTCAAGCTCACCCTTGAGCCTGAGCACTCCATTTACCATCCTCACCTTCAGGTGCCTTAAAGTATTGCTCAGGCTTGGTCTGTGTTGCGCTGTTACTGACAGAGAAGGAATCAGTCTTGGTTGGGAGAAGAGGGATAGTTCAAATCCAAACCCTGCCCAGACAGACAGAGATAGCTGATGGCCGTGTCTGAGCTCATGCTGAGGCACAGAGCACAAAGACAAGGACTGATGGAATGAAAATGCCTTGCTTGCACATCTCTTGCACACTGCTACCTCCTTTGCTAATAAATATGAATTTACTGAGGCTCCTGCTGAATGTCACTTGTCTTTAAATGTCTCTTGACACTACTCAATCTCCCATCTCTCATAGTTAGGCAGGAGTGATGAACAAGGAGACACAGTAATCTCTGTTCCAGTCCTGTAGTGTACTGCAAGAGGGAAACAGATGGTTTAATATATGCCCTGTCTTCCTCTTTTCAAGAAATCCCAGTACTTGCAGAAGTGTTAATCACCCAGAGCCCCGGGGGTAAATTTTTGCCCTGCCCAGACGAACAGCTCCCATCCCATATTTTCCACAGTGGTCACACGGTTCATCTTGATTCCCTCCCCTGAAGAGACCAATTCCAGGGAGTAAGCTGCAGAATAAGCCTCTGCTGCCATTTTTGTGTTTGGTCTTTCCAATGAACTAGTCAGAAAGTGAGAGTGCCCTCGCACAGGCCCACCCTGGCTAACCATAAACAGAAACAAGCAGCCTCCCTGAATTGTCACATGTACCAGCCCTTCCCATGTGATGCTGCTCTACAGCATGCAGTCTGTCACAGCAAAAGGCACATGCTGACACAGTTCTTCCCAGCCAAACCCACAGAGCCACAGTGACAACAAAATTACAGAACAGCCCGGTCACTAAATTACCCAGCAGCTATGAGACAAGCCTTCTGAATTGCCTTGTTATTATTTCCCTAATACAGTCTGTTATAGCATCTGGCAGTGCGGTGTGTTTCAGGGCTAAGCATGCAATAAAACTGTGTGATTAGATAGTTAACTGTCTTGTGATAACAAGGTAGGGATTTGCAACCCGCTAGAAAAGGAGAGAGTCTTTCTAACAGAGCAAAATCCAGCCAGGAAAGCTCAGACTCCAGACTGAAACACACATGATTACCCCCTTTAATAATAAATCCCCATGTGAGATTTCACTGGTGGGTGAGAAGGGAGGCATAAGGATTAGGGCTGGTTTTGTTTCTTTCTTTTCTTTTCCAGTGTTAATTGTCCCATACTGGCTGGTCAGCAGAGAGCAGTGATTACCTCTGTCAGGGAGAATGGGGAGGGCAGCTTACTGTGGTTAGTCCTCCAGGGAGAATGGCAGGGGCCTGTGCAGCTCTAAGCTGAGCTCCTGGGAACCACAGCTGTTAGGGAGCCTCCTATTAGACCTCTGTGGCTGGGACAGCATCACACATTGATCTCCTGGGGACTGGGCACATGGGGGTGGCCAACAGAAAAAAGCCTACCTAGCCCCAGCTGCCTTCTCTACCCTGATCTGTGGAGACAGCAAACCCCTCCCAAGGGTGAAGTGGGACAGGTGACATCCAGAGAAGAGCACAAGTCCCCTGTTTGAAAGTGGAAGTCCTGAGCTCAGGGCAGGCAAAGAGGGTATGATCGGCCTCACATAAATTAACCTTTACAAAACTCTTTTGAATTCTAATTACCTGGCAGCATGGAGGACCAGGTCACTATCATGTAATTACAGGAAAGCTGCCATGTAATTTGCTGTGTAGGTGGATACTTGGGATACTTGTCAGGTAATTACTATGTGGGTGAAGGGGCTGTGCAAAGGTTTATCATAGGTGAGTGATGATTGTTACAAAACGAAAGCAGGGGGCAACCTGACTTCTCATGCCCCTTCCCCACCTGCCAGGAGGTGTATACCATGTCCCCACGAATGTGCCATTCATTGCTCTTACGATGGGGCATAGCTGGAGAATGGGTTGCTTTTCTGCTACTCTGTGCAAACAAACCACAAAAATGGTGGTTCCTACCCTGAGGAACAGCTCACGCTTAATAGGTCAGGCTGTCTCACAGATTCCTAAAAGGCAGATTCTTCACAGATGGGCCCCAACACAGTGTGATGTGAGACTGGATGAGTCATAAGACCTTTTCACTTGTAACCATCTCCAATCGCAGCCTAGTACTCTTGCCTGGTATTTCTATCCTAACAGCTGTGGATTTTGGCTTTCACATCTTACTGAAGCAGCCTTTTGATTTCTCTCCCAGTCCCCTTCCCCAGCTCTATTAACCAAACAGGTAGGCAAAGCACATGCAGTCATTTGCAGTTATTCCATATGCAGCTCTGGGACAGCTCTGACCTTTTTCTGTTTGTGTGCAGCCTGTTTGCACGTGTCCAGCAAAGTGCATTCCCTTGCACCTCCAACACGCAATGGTTTTAACTTTGTTCTCCCTCTGCATCACCCTAAAATGACTTGTGAAACTGAACACATCCTTTGTGTCAGGAGGGGTTTTGTAAACCTTGGTTGGCTGGACGTGCAAGGAAGCTCTTAAATTGAAATGTTCTTGCGCTTAAACGGCAATTGGTTTGAATCTTCTTCAAATCCAGTAATTTTCTCCAGCTCACATGTTCAGACAACCCTCAGACCCTGTTACATCTGTGATAAGCTAAGTCCCAACCTTAGACACCCTGCTCTCTTAACATCAGGGTACCTCGGTGTTTTATCTACTCCAAGCAGCCCTATTTCACATCCCTCCCAGAAGAGAAATGCTCATGTCAGATCTCCACAGCAGACCTACCATGGGAGAGCTCAAAACAAGCAGTGGGCAGATTGCTCATTACATACAATTTATTTAGCAGATTCTGTCTTTTTTTTTTTCCCTGCTGATAGATGGTCTATGAACAAACTTTTATGCATTTATTATTGTTTATTATTTATTTATGCAAAATTGTTCAATGAATATTTTACATGGGCAAATTTCAGTCTGGGTGTTTGTAATGAGCTTTCATTCGATTAGAGAATTCTGAATATTCATAATGTCTAATTGGCCATCTCAGTCACATGGTATTTTTTCTGTCTCCTTACTAGAAGATTTAACTTTTATTAACTACTTCCATACCAAGGAAATTTCTTCTCTGGACTGAAAGAATGAGAGTAACTGGCCTGAAGCTGTCTTTCGGCAACACGGATTGCTGCAAGAGAGACAGTTCTGAGGCTCTGTCTCTATGGCATAAAGCAGAGCTTTGCCAAGATCTGCAAGCCAGTTTTCATACTAGAAGCAGTGTCTTCATAGCAAAACACCCCAGGTATGCTCATGGAGGATTTTCTCTCTTCAGGGTTAAGTAGCCAAGCAATACACTAGGCTAGCACACATTTAGGTTGTTTTTGTCTTGGCTGGATGTCTCTGCATATTACTCCTATTTACTTGTAGACATACCAGGGCTAAATTTGGTCATGTTTAATGCAGGAGGCTCCACTTCAGTTAGTCCATACTCCTAACGCTTGATACGGACTTCCAAAGCCTGACTATCATCCCCTCCTGTTGTGGAAGCACCAGATAAACTGCTTCCTAATCCTGGCTATGTCTCCATTGACCATAAAGAGCCTGCAGCCAACATGGCTACAGGCATTTGTGCTGTAAGTTGCAGATATTTAGTAATAGGCAATTTCCCTCATTCTGAATAAGAGGTGGAAATTCTCAAGCTGCCTGATGCTTAGGAGCAGGCACACTACAAGGAAAACATATTTTAACTGCAAAGAGCATGGTGAAATCTCAAACCAGCATCTCATTCACTTTGTGAGGTGCCCAGGGAGTCAGGACATGTCAAGAAGGAAGAAGGGCAGAGGGGCAGAACTAGCAGAATTTGTGGCATTAGCCTACGTATGATTTGGTCATTTTAGCCTTTTCTGTGCATCTGGAAGGGTCACATCAGAGAAAAAAGTTTGCCTGAAGTGCTAAATCTCAGACCAAAATCTATTTCTACTGCCTGGATCCCTGCTGCATGACAGGATGGGCGTTCATGCCACTGTCACAGAACACTCACAAGCATCTGGAGAGCAGTACATGATGGAGAAAGACCTAAAGCCTGTGGACTGTGGTGGCATTCAGAGATGTTGCTCTTTTCTGAAAGCAAATTCCACTTCTACTGCTCTAGTTCTTTATTGCGGGGCTAGGAATCGAACTCATTTTGGTTGAACATGCAATTGAATGCAGGGACACAGACAATAAAATACTCCAACACTCTTTCCTCAATCAAAGAAATTACATGATATTAATGCAAGGTAGCTTGGGTTGGCTTTACCTGCATTAAAGTCAGGAAATTTAAAAAATGATGGTTCCCACAGCAACCTTAACTCACCCATGTTGCACATATCTAATAAGGCAGAGTTAACAGCATACACATGAATATAAAATACTACTCAAGCAAATCTCAGCCATCAAATTGCATTAATATTGATTTGTTTCTTTTAATAATACATTGTCCCATCATTGCTTTCAAGAAAGCTTTTTATGAAACTATTTTTTTAAGTTAAGATTAAAAAAAGAAAAACCCAGCATATTTTATTCACGTTTGATATTTAAAAGAGGCGACATTGTTTCTCCATATGAGGAAACTGACAAATAGGTAGAATTCAGTCCTCATTTTTACTGTATTACAGTAATTTTAGCTATGGAGTTTTTAATTAAAAATTTGAAACCTAACTGTGATGACAGCCAGAAGAGACATGATCAAATTTATTGAAAAAGATATGAGATATTAATCTCCTCCTTCACAGGCTAGATTTCCTTTATTTCTATCACTGAGCTGAACCCAGTGCTGGGGATAAGTCGCCTCTTTGATGGGTGGCAGCCTAGGATACAGTTCATTTGGGGGTATATCAGGGTAATACTAGACTACTCCCCAAATAAACGGGATAGTAAAGACAAAATATCAAAAAAATGAAGTGAAAAAGGACCAAAGGATCCTGATCCAACATCTGATTCAGTAAAGGGATAACTAGTGCAGGCTGCTCAAGATGTGGCATCTGTGCCAAAAGTGGCTTTTTGGTACAGACACATGAAGCTCAGCTACTTGGTGTCCTGAAAGTCACAGCTGAAATGCAGTAGCAAAGCTGTGAGAGGACTGGAACCCTAAATAACCAGAGATGTTGTGACATAACCTGAGAACATTAGCAGCTGCTATAAATGATCACCTTTGACAGCATGCCTTACAGTGGGTCTAAGCTGAGCAGAAAAAAAAGGAAATTGTGCCAAGGGGTTGGGACTCAGCTGACGTGGACTCCTGGGGCTGCTCCAGTGGTGCTGCTCGGGCAGTGCGTGACAGCAGAGCCTTGGGGGTGCAGGGGAGCCCTGGCTGAGCAGTGCAAAGCCAGGCACTTTGTACAGCACCCTGGAAACCCTGGCAGCTCCTCCCAAAGGAGTAGCTGGCACCCGGGGACCACCAATTTCAGCAGCTCTCCGGCCAAGAACCGCAGTGCTCACAACCCTGTGGCCAACCTCACCGCCCTCCACGGCAGCACTCTGGAGTTACTGCAGATCACAGCTCTGCTCTTATAAGACACCCTCAGGCACAAAGAGACATGAATGATCTCCAGGAATTCTGCTGGTTCCTTGAGATTCATTCAGTCAAGGAAAAAAAAATATAACCTCCTTCTTCCTAGACCCTGACATCTGACTCAGAAATGAGGGAAAAAAAAAAAAAACAACACAAGTCAAATCTCTTAGGCTGCGTGTCTCATTTTGTTTTGTTTTTTTAAGATAAAGAACCCCCCTAATTTGATGCCAAAGTCCTTGTAAAACCATATTTTCCCCAGCCTCCAGTTTAAAGTTCCCAGCTCCCCGTTTAAATTAACTTGCTAAGTGTTCGAGTCCCTGCCTGCTTGGAGGCATATCTGGTCCATCGGAGGAGCCCGGCTGCTCACGTGGCAGCGGCTCTCATTAGCGAAAGGCAGCGGCTCAGCTGCGCCGGCTTTGATAAGCCCGGCTCCACTCTCACAAGTACGCCGCAAAGCAATTAAAACAGCAAAGGGCCCTTCCCC
>VXAC01006424.1:409138-493710 GCA_013399225.1 Rhipidura dahli | reverse complement strand
CTTCTTCTTCCTCCTCCAAAGCTGAATAAAAATGATTTGATAAATTATTCTTTTCAGAGCTAAACACTCAGGCGAAGGAAGGGGGAGGAGGGAAAATCCGCACAGGGGAGGGCAAGTCGCTCCCGAGGAGCCATTATTAGCCCGTATCCCCAGCTCGGCGGCAGTCGGGACAGAGCCTGGTGTGCGGGGTGGGCCAGTGGCACCGCAGTGCTCCTCTCCATCCATGTCCCGCTGCCCCCAGCCCCCGGGATGCGCGCCCCATGCGCACATTGGTGCGCGGAATGGATGGGAGTGGGGCAGGCAGGCGCTCAGGGCAGAGCCAGCCCGGTGTTACTGCACTGCCTGCCTTTAGATGCAGCACAGGCACAGCTCAACGCCCTCAGCATCGGCTGAATCCCTCAGATTTAAACTAGGGAAGGGAACCCTCAGGAGGCTGATAAAGAGCACAGTTTGGAGGCGCCTGGCTATGCATCGCCACCATAGCAGGAGCCACAATTGTGTGCTTCACTGAAACAGCCCTGGGGTTTTGCTGTCTGTGTGCAGCGTACCACCACTACTGTGCCTTTCTGGGACTCCCACACGCCGAAATAGCCCTCCTGATTACAGAGGAGTAGAAGAGATGGGAATGCCTGGGTACCACCTCGATTAGATTAAGTGATGCACTGAAGTGAAGTGCCTACTGATTAATGTGGAACTAACACAAGACCTCCTGCAGGAAGCAGAAACAAAGATGGGCCTCAGAGACTCAGGAAAAGAGGAAGGGTTGGCATGGCAATAACACAGCTCTCAGTGAGAGACCTGGTTCTGCAAACTGGGCTTGGCATTCACAGAAGGGAGCACCTGATGGCCAGGGATTGAATGGGAAGGCTTAATTGAGACTGCACTATCCAAGAACAGACATGCCAGATATTAGCCAGTACTTAGGCTCTATCTTTGATTTTCAAATGTATCTGCAAAATTACTTCTATTAAATGGGATTCTGACAAGTGCTTGAATCTACAGTCTGCTCAGCAAACAAGTACTAACACTGGATTGGCCAACCACCTCTGAAACTCTCTGTCTTTCCTTGCTTAGTCTCTGATCATAATCTGGTTTTCCAGTCCTCACTGTGGGAATTATCTGCCATTTCCCACGGCATTAGCAACTGCATTTTCTAGTGAGAAGAGAGATGCAGAGATGGATGTTAATTTGGAAAAAAAACCCAACAAAAGCAAAACAACCCCAACAAAAGTGCTGTACACAAAGGTTTCCAATCAGCAGCACATACCTGCTACAATCTGAGATAAAACAGCTGTAAAGCTGCAAAATCCTGCTCATTTTCCCCTATGTCACAAACCCACCTGACTTACACCAGGATGCACACTGAATGAAGAAGGGTTAACATGCAAGATGTTCTCTACAATGTCTTCAGAGAGGAATTCTCTCTCTTGCTGTCACCTACAGAAATGTGAACGGTTCATCCATTTAGGTGACAACATGTCTGACTTAGAAAAGCAGTTTCAGAGAAGGGGAAGTATATCAGAACATCTGGGAAGTTAAGAGGGAGAGAAGCTGGGAACTGGGAGTTTCCTGGCAGCCTCAGGTGGATGCTACTGCAATGATGCATGATAAAGAGGCATGGAGAGAGAGGCAGAGGGTGTAGAGGACACAGTGCAGTTTCCAAGTGATCATCCATCACCAGTGGCTCTGCCTTCTCCTTTTCATGCCAACAGGTGATGGAGCCTCATCCATAAAACATTTCCTGGGTGTCACTAACTGGAAGACACATTGGAGGGTTACATTCACTCTGCATAAGAAATAACTTCCCAGCTGAAGGAGAGAGCTGCCACTTTTAAACTCCCTGTGCTTTCCTCCTCCCCACCTGTCCCTGCATCCTGTACCCAAGACATCATCTGTCTCTCTCCACCCGCTTCTCCTCTCCTCACCAGCTGCTCCTATGATCTATACCACAGGCTCCTCTTCCATAGATACTTTTTATGTAAGTATTTTGTATATTTTACAGGTTTGTTGTTTTAGGTTTGGCTTTGTTTTGTTTTTCTACAGCATACCCTACATATATAGACCAGTGGAGTCTTCTCATAATCACAAGAGGAAAATCAGTTTCTAGCACATCCAGGAGCCCCTCCAGCTCCTGGCCTCTCTCAGCTCATCACTCGCTTCTCACATGCTCCTGAACCCATTCCTAATTTATACTCTGTACATTCTATTTCAACATTTCAACGAAAAGCTCCCAAATGTGCACACTCAGTAAAACACAGCAAAAGCCTAACATCTCTGTTTAGCCTAGGCAACAGGGCCCTAATGCCTACAAAAGCCAGGACTACAAGATCTCTGAAGGTTCTGCTCCCAAAATAATTAAAACAGAAATCTGTAGGAAGGAGAAGAAAAAAAAAAAAGTGTTCTAGCAGGCATAGCCACTAACTAAATGATTTTCATTTAAATTTACAAACAAAAAATGGCTGGATGATTCCTTAACTACTTTGGATTCGGGATCTGAAATATGAGTCAGGTTACAGCTGATGGAATCAGCAGGTTTTCCTGTAATGTTCTGGAATTGAACGATCGTTTTGACAAACCTCTGCATGCATCAGCAACGTTGGCAGCCTTCACAAACAGGAATTAAGTCCTTAAGTAGCAGGGAGAGGGGAGGGGGCTGCAGGAAAGCCATGGAGAAGGGGAGGGCATTGCAAAGCTGGTGTGGGGAGCCCAAATTTAGGACAGCTGGGGGCATGGTGGAGATGGAAGGGGGTGAACTGCAACGCAGGGAGGGGCAGTGGCAGAGCTGGGTGTAATGAATGGTGTGCAGCAGCTGCTTGTGGCCAGCTCCATCATGGCACATTTTTCACTAGAACTAGAATTCAGCTGTTCACTCCTGTGCCATTTATTGCCTGACTTACCAAACCTAACTCACTTCTGCAGTTGCATCCCTACATCAGCAAATTGATGGTTCTGACTGCCAGCCTCAGCTGTCAGCCGTCCAAGTATTTTTAGAACTGCATTGCATCTGATGTTACCACATTTACTTGTCTCCTGAATGAGAGGTGGAGTATCTGGAGAGTAGATGAATCTCACCTGTAATTAAATGCTTCTAAAAAATAAAGTGGGTACAGGATTAGGGTGGGTGGGTGTCTTGAAGATGGATATATGCTCTCTGAGCACCCTGCCTGTGTTTTGGAGGATGAAACATCATAGAACCATGGGAAGCTAAGAACGCAAACGGGAAGGATGATGCAAGAGGAAAAAAAGAGGAGAAAAAAGACCTAGAGACAGCAAAGAATGACAGTGAGACAGAGAAGACTCCCTAAAGAAAGCAAGGCAGGTGGAATCACCGAAAAAAGAAATAGGAGGAAGAAAGAAAAGCTCTGTAGAGAGCCACTGAACACAGTACCCTGCCTTCAATCCCCTCCAGAGGAATAAATGCTGACCCTACTTCTTTCCTGGCTTGTCAGGGGCTGTTTGGCTGCATAAGTCCAGCCCAGCAGCCCTCTCTCACTCTCTCAGCATTAATATATTCATTTCATTATTCAATTATTTAAACCATTTCTTGTGTTCCGTCTATTTCACACAGATGGAGGTGGGGTGAGCTGCTCCCTCTCTCTTTAAAGCCTGTACTGCAGGAGCCTCGAGGAATGTAGGGCACAAGGTGCTCCTCAGCACTCCCTGCTCCACCAGCTTCGCCAGGGCTCTGGCACCACATTGCCTTCCGTGCACCTCAGGCAGCTGGCTTGAAAGGACACCCTGTGAGTGACAGCTGCCCCTGCAGCCTCCCCTGCACGGCTCAGGGTGCTCTGTGCCACCATGGGCTGTCACAGGCAAGCAGAGGCACTGGGAGCTGCTCCTCTCCTGTCAAGCCCTGTTGGCCCCTGCAGACTGGCTGCCGCCTCACCATGTGTGACACGTAAGGCTGCAGGTTACAGAGACACCCTTCCTCCCCATTTGTCTATCAGCTGGTGAGGGGCTAATTAGCTTGTTAGTCATGATGTCTCTCTCAGGCTTGCAAACCACCATAAATCTCCTCCTTTCTTCCAGGGGGAGCATTAACGTAGATTCTTGGATGGGAGACCTCCAAAGCCAACTTAAGGTGCTGAAGGCAGCAGGGTTCATGAGTGAGAGGCTGCCATCCCTGCTACAACATCATTAGCCCGTGTCCCAGAGTGATGCTGAGAAGGGCCATCTGTAAAGCAGAGTCCTTGACCATTTGCAATTACAAGAGTCAGTGGGTATTACACGCCACTGCCCCACAAAGGACACGACTAAAATGTCACAGAGTAAAGCTGAAAGACCCCTGCCAAGTCACCTAGCCAACCCCTTATGCCCAAAAGCATCAGCCACATTAAAATCCTTCCTGAAAGCCATTTTCCCGAGCTATTCTGAACTGCCAGCAGTTCAGGGTCCATGTCCCCCCCAGGCCCTCTCCTCCATTATGTCACAACAGGTTCTGAAAATAACATCGTTACCATGTGGGACTTTTCCTCCTCTACCCCAACCCACACCCAGGAAGCTGTTAGGACATTGCTGCATACTCTCAACTCATAATTTTGACTCTCATCAGACTTTATGCTGTGTCACCGACAGATAAACCCATTTTCAAGGAAGGCTACCTAACTGAAGGTATCTCACACCCAAAGAGACTCTGTCCTCTGTTTGACTAACAGCCCTTGTTTGCCACAGCTTACAAAACTGCCAGCCCTGCCTGCTGCTCTGCTGTGTCTCCGTGCTGCCTGGCGTGGGCTGCTTGTTAAGTGGCACGGAGGAACAGGAAATTCAGCTGGTCTTCCATCAGTGTGGGGTTTGCCTTGGGATTCCTGCAGCTTGTCACTAGAACTGGTGGGTGTATCCAGCACCCAAAATCCTCATTTGAGGCAGAGCTGGGTAAGGATTTTTTAGGGAATCAACCAGATATTTTTAGATTAGCTTAGCTATTATTTTTTCCTCAAGAAAGAGTTAGCTATTTGACAAGGATTTTGCTGTACCTTTATTAGCAACCCTTATTGTGTTCAACTCTTATGGGAGAATTCCCTCAGTGCAATTCCATTCAGGCAATTCTGCCAGCAATCTGCATGGTTACCAACACTAAGGAATCGTAGCAGATAAGGAGAGAGTACCTGGGGAATTCAGCCTTTTGCTCCGCCATGAGGATTTCCTGCAGTACATTCTCAGACTTTTGTCCAATTTTGTGATAAATGTTCTCAAATGATGGAGTGTGCAACTGCTCCCTTTATAGGAAGAGTTCCTGAGCCAAGAACAACTCACTGACACAAAGTGAATCTGGATAATCAGCCCCATTTGCATTCTTTCCCTCCTGATGCTAGCTAAAGCTGGGTAAACAATTCTGAATGAATCATTTATTAGCTTAATTCTACCTTCTCCAATTCATGAACTGTCCACTGGCGCTTCCCAGTTTCGTTTCCTCCAGCCTATTTTCTCTTCAGAATCATTTGGGTATAAACACAACACAATTCACTGAAGTCAGCAGGATTATTTCTTTGCATAAAAGGACAAATTCTTTGCATAAAAGTAAGCTTTTGTTGAACAGGGCTTGTCGTGATGGATCTTGTTTGTTTTTCCTTTAGAAACTATCTTTCATTTTCAACTTGTAAGCAGTTGAAATTTTACAACTGTCTTTCTTGAATACAAGGGTCATGTGGTAAGTTTGCAAAATCTTGAATGGATGAATGCAACTCCTAGAGCACTTAACTTCCTAGGAAACCAACACAATTCACAATGGGTTTTCTCAGGGCCCCATTACCAATACTGCAGTACAAAAAAGTCAGGAGTCAGACCCTCAAAGTTAAAAATCTTGAGGCTTTGTGTTTTTTCCAAGTAATAAATGTTAGGTTATTTTCATTAATCCCCTTGCTTTTTAACTTTTCAGGTCCATTTTCTTCATCAAAAGCACAAGGGCCAGAAACATGCTGCTTCAATGAAAAAAAAAAAAAAATCTTGATTTCAACAGCAATGCTTTCACACAAACAGTGAATACAACAAGCCTCACAACAAAACATGAGTGCTGGCAACACCTAACTAAACAATTATGCACTAATAATACAAACAAAACATTAGTTTGCAATGCTGAATTGATTGCCATGTTTTCTACAACAGTTCCAGCCAGGGGACTTCTTTCCTGACATAATCACACAAATCAAACTCAAAAGGGGTAGAACAAAATCAGGTCCAAACTGAACATGCAAGCCAGCGCTGAAGGAAGGATTTTGGCTTCTAAGCTCTATTTACTCCCTGTTCAGGGTTGCCCTAAACACTAACTTTTTGTCCAGGGTGCCTTTCCAGTGTATAATCCATAGGTCCAGTCCTCCTCCCTGTGCCAACTAGGCAAACACCCCGTCTTCATTTGTGGGGTGGTCCCTTTGCTCGCTGTGACAGTGTCATTCCTCTGTCCCCTCTAACACACGAGCATCTCAGGGACTGCTCAAGGACCGGATTCCTTTTTTCGGGGAGTGTCTAACTCATCCCCTAAGCAGCACCCTCTCCCTGGTACCTGTTTGGCAAGAGCAGCAGCCTGTCCCTTTCCAAGAGCGATGCGAGCGCTCCCTCTGCTGTCGCACACAGGCTCCAGGCAGCTGGGCAGTCCGTCGCCTTGTGCATGCAGCTCCTGCCTTGCACTACTAATAGCTGTTTGGCTGGCATTTGTCTCGCAGTGGAAGGGTTACGGCAGCACATGCTGGGAACGTCTGGCCACAGGAAATTCGAGTGTTGGAGGTGTTTCCAGTCCTCTTGGCCCCATCAGGCCTGGTGATTTCTAAACTGGGGGCATACATGCATTGCCTGCACTCTGCGAGGTTCAATTTATACCAGTAGACAAGAAGTCAAGTTCATGATCCCCAGAACAGGAGAGCAGATGGCTTTGTGCTTTTGATTTTTTCAAGTGAAACCATCTGGCTAATTCTCTGTGGCTTGTGTGTGTGTGTGTGTTAGCAGAGAGTGACACAGCCCATTTCCCTGCCGAGGCTGTGCCTGCAGTCACAAAGGAGGATTTGTTACTTTGGAAGTGGATGCTGCCCATCCCAACCTTTTCAGACATGGAGGAGATACCAGCATGGCTTTAGTCACTAACACCAGCAAATGAGATGTGGCACAATAATGTATCAGCAAATTATCTTCCCTCAAAACCAGTGCCTGCTAAGGCAATTCTCACATATCCACTTGACAGATCACAAGCCAGGAGATATGACCTGATTTACCACAAAGGTGTACCATGCTCTGGCCAGCATTCTTCCCCTTCCCTCCTTAGTCCTTTCTGCAATGCTCCCCCCCCGTTTCAGTCACCCAGGTATACAAGCAACCATACTCCCACTTCTTCATCCACACAACACTCTTGAAGAGCTCAGTCACTGCTGGCACTCCCATTTTACAAATGGGCTTGAAGCCCAGACAGACTTCTCCCCATCAGATGGGAAATACATGACAGAACAAAGCCTCATGCTACCAAGCTTAACTCCCTAATACAAGAGATGGCAAACATTTCCACAGGCTGCTGCCAAGTTTGTTTAAAGCAAACCAACAAGCAAGCTTTGAAGGTTGTTATCACTGTTTCCAGCCCAAGTCTTAGTGAAAGCTCGACTTGGCATTGCCAACAATGGTCTGCCAGTGCTGCTATTCCCAGTAGGCCAAACATTACCTCCGTGACAGAAAGCTCCTGAGCTGTCTTCCCACTTGATGCAGGATGCTGCAGTGGCTGATACCCAGCCTCTCAAAGTCTCCTGTCAGTTCACTAGACCAAGATACATTCCTGCATCAAGCACCTGCTCTAGCATAGCAATTCCACACCACAGCCACATCAACCAGCCAGCCCAGGAGGAAATATGCAGGTACTGCCCTATGCAGGGCCTGTGTTTTCAGCCCCTCTTCTGGGATCTGTCCTCTCCTTGTTACATTCAGGTGCTATGGGCCTTGGGAATCCTGCTTCCCCTTGCAGGCAGGTTCAGGCTCATCCTACCCATCCCTGTGCTGCTTGTAAACTTCATGCCAGCAGAAGGGAAGTCTCTTGGCAGGCCTGCTCATGGAATGCAGACAGCAGTATCCTCAGTGGCTACTTATGCTGGTAGCCACCAGCAAGATTAATCTGGCAGATGAGCAATATACCCTGCAACAACAGAAAAATGTCTCCCCTACTTCATCCTACCCTACTGGTCCTGGAGCAGTCAAATTCCCTCTTGGAAGCAGAGCTTCCAACAGCAAATAGGCAGTTGGCTGCCCCATGCAGAACTCCTCCCTAGGAGATGCCCATGCCTGGGGCCAGCACATCTCTCTGGCACAGAGGGGACAGTGGGTGCAGCACTTGGGACTCACTCTGGCACCCACCACGAAAAGCTTGGCTGGGGAAACCAGTACCAGGTGGGTGAGCAGTCACAGGGAGCACTGTGCACTGGTTTGGATTGAGGACAGTGCACAATGTGTGTAACTGTGCTGCTCTCTGTTGGCTGCAGCACAGGGAACAGATATGGCTCCAAATGCTGCTGTTACTTAAATTTAAGAGGATCCTCTAAAGGGCTTTACAGAACAAACCAGTGTTTGGGAAATGTTTTGCAGCTTCCTACATTGTAACGTGAAGAGGTCAAGACTGAAGGTGCATGAATTTTATCCTCTGTGATGGGCAATGAAAATTCAGCTATGGCTGACTATGAAACCATTCACAGTCAAATGCAAAACAGGAAAAAGAAATCCAGACCACATGATTTCCAATTCCCTACCCTGACCAGCTGTGCTGCCCCATTCCTTTATCTTCCCTTTTCCATTTCCCCAGGCAATTTCCACATCCTTGCTCTTTGGCTTTTCTTGTCAGAGCTTACAGCAAAGTGTTTCTGCTTAGCAATGCTCTGCCTGAAGCATATGGGGAGCACTGGGGATGGGGAAGCTGATTGGAAATGTGCTGAACTGACAATGGTCAGAGCCCAGGACAGAAAAAATGGAAGAGAATGCAGTCCCTCAGTGCTAAAAACTATTAAAAAATGTGGTTCAGTCCTTATCTACAGCATAGGTAATTTCTCACAAAGAAGCCCCAACCTCCCTCAGGAAACTCTTAACTTTAACTCAGCCTTAAATTCTATGGGGTCCATGTAGGTGTACCTGTGACTCACCAGATGCCATCCCACACACATCCTGTCCTGTTCTGCTCTGCTGAGTGTGGATGTTCCCTGCTGTTTCTGGCTCCTTCTCCATGTCCTCCCATCCCAAACTCCTACTCATCTAGAGCTTTTTTTATCCCAAGTTGCTTTATAGATAGAGAGATGTTGTACAGCTGGGTTGCTCTCCACCCACTGGCTTGTGAAGGCAGAGATGGTTTTCAACAGGAGAAGACACACCTGGAGTTAGGTTCTAGTCTTGACTGGCTGGGGGTTAGGAATAGCCAGAAAGTAAGAATTGTTTCTCAGAGAATTATGGAGTTTTTTTGAGATGTGCTTTGAGGCTGTTTTGAAATAAAGCAAAGATAAGCAGAAAACACGTGTGGAAAAGAATATGAAAAAAAAAGATGAAAAAATGAGCAGGGACACAGATGATGCTTTTTGTTTTCAGGACACTGTTCAGTCTACTGTTCTGCTGTCTTCTCTACATCAGAGGAAGGGAAAGTTTTCTCAGAAAATTTTCATCAAATTTGCACTAATGGTCTTGACAAGGAGTATTTTCCATGAAACTAAGCAGTCCTTCCCCTGCATTGTTCCACTCCTCCCCCTCACCACCATGACCACTTCTGAAACTGTAAAGGAGCAGCTCACATGTATCCCCTATGTGCCTCATGGACCCTACTTGTCTCTAGCTAAGGATCAAATACTTGCCTCCAGTGTGATCATGCACAGTCCATGCAAAGAGCTTAGAGCTTCTAAGAGAGGGGATGGAGATCCAGGTGCCCTCAACTTTCACTAACACCTGGGTCTATTTAATTAACTGTGCCCATGAGAAAAGACAGCTCAAAGTCACACTCCTGGCTGTGACAAGCTGCTGCCCATGCTGGGTGCTCCCCTTACCTCTGTGTCCCCTTCAAATATAAAAATGAAGACTCATGCAGCATTGTGAGGAAGGACATCTACTGTACCTTCATTTTTCTGGGATTAGAAGAGCCAGGATTGATCCTTTCACACCTTCTACATCTGGTGCAAGTGGGGAAAGGTCAGCACTGCTCTGGGAGCACTGCAAAGACAGCAGAGCACTGGTGTACTGCTCTGTACTGCTCTTCTACAAGGGCAAAGGCAACTGACTGAAGCTGGGTATAGAAACCCTCTCATACAGCACTGAATGCACACGTGTCAGAGTAGATGGGGTCTGCTCAGCTTGCTGAGGTCAGGGATGTGTGTGAGCACTTCAGAGGGATCTCTATTCTGCACACAGCCCCAACTCTTTCGTGCAGAGTGGTACAGCCCCTCCTGTAACACTTTGTATGAGGCTGCAAAGCTCATTTTCCCGAGTCATTGCAAAGCTACATCTTCTGTCCCACCCTGACACAGAGGTCCCTGTAGCATCTCCAAGATGGACCTTCAGTATCCTGTGGAAATGCAGCAGCTATCCTAGTGTCAAGCCAGGGCTGCATCCCTTCCCCTGCTTGAGAACCTGGGACAATGACATCTCTATGTAAAAGCAAGCCATCCGAATTGGAAACTCCACGTGCATACTCCACCAACCAAAATACCCGAGGAGGACACCTGTTCATGGCGTTCCACCTGCCTTAAAGCTGGGGAAACACAAAGAGAGAGGAAAAAAAAAAAAAAAACCAAAAAACAACCAAACAAAAAGAAACCAACAAACCCAAACAAAAAACTCTGAAAGGCAACATCGTCCTTTGCCGGCAGATGGCAATGACACTCCACTAGTTCCTCGCCAAACCCTTTCCCAGAAAAGGATGCAGAGATGCCATCTACAGAGCAGTCCTGAGAAGCAAAGTCTTTAAAAAAATGCTTCAGCTCTGCGCAACGAAAACACTTTAAAAAATCATGGGAGAGTAAATAAGGCCATTTCATGTGCAGGCCCACCACCTAGAAGTCTGGACGTGATGGCAGATTTATGCTGCACAGGACAAACTCTATGATTTTCTCATTCTCCCCTTTTCATTTTCCCTTCATAGAGATTCAGTCTAGAATATTAAAGGGAGCAGGGTTATTTATTTATTTATGCCTTTTCAACTTTCCTGATTAAAGAGACAGGGTTTTCCTCTCCCCTGCACATTCCAGTCTGTGTGGATGGGAAGCAGTAGGAATCCAGCAAGGACCAGACCAGCTCAACAGCAGTGTAATGGCAGTTCCTCCTTCTCCCACCTGTAAAGCCTTTCTCTTTCTCTCAGTTTTAAATGAGTCCTTGAAATGCCCTTGAGCTGCAGTGCCTAATAAACTAACATTTATACAGACACATGCTCAGCAGTTCAGCACATTTGTGTGGGACCTGCGATTCTCCCCTGATAAAGTTATTCAGCACAGCCCCTTCTTCTGCCCCATTGAAAGATAAAAGAACCCTCAAGCTGTAGGGCTGCTAACTTTCTACTGATGGATCAGCCAGCCAAGAACAAGTCCTCCAGGAATTCAAAATCCCCCACTGAACTGGAGGAGTAACTTGAACTCAGCCCTGCAATGTGGACCCTCACCAGAGGGGCTGCTGCAGGCAGAAAGGGAAGGAGTCCTCAGCCTGGCACAAAGGACTGCAGGCAGAAGCCAGCTTTAATGACAGCCAGATTCGAGCAAATTCCACTTGCAGGGGGTTGGGCCTGGCACCACAGGAGGAAAAAAATACTGGAACCTGCAAATAAGAGGGGTGAAGGCATCCTCATTTGGATGGCCGAGCACAGCATCTCTGAAGTGAGTAATTATGCATGTCTGGACACTGCAGGTCCTCTAGCAGCCGTCACGGCACAGGGTCACTTAAAGATTAGGCTGTTTAATTAAAACAGGGTGTGGAGAAGATTCAGGGGAGGGCAACTTGCCCAAAGACAGCATGGACTGCACAACCTCTCTGGGAGAGGTGCTGATTAGAGAGTAAGAGGCATCTCAGCCTCAGGGAAGGGGGCTCATCTCTGAAACTCCTCAAACAGGTACTTCACGGTGACTTGTCTTGTTAGCATGAATAAAAGTCCCATCACAGGGCTTGGTGGAACTGGACATATTTCAAGCTCCTCTCCAGCTGACTAAGTGATTCTAAAGCGGGCAGAGAATGTCCTTGAGATTTGATTTCTCTTTCAGACATTTCCACCAGAGGCAGAAGGAAGTAAAAACACACCTACATACCACCCCTTTTCACTTGGGGTGATAACCCACCCCCTCTATGGAGCAGTCATTCCCCAGACAGGGAGCCACCCCATCCATGGGTGCTATTGAAAAGCACAGAGCTCCAAGAACCTTACATGTTGGCAAGTTCAAGGCACCCTGAAGGAGGAGAGAGCAACAGAGAGAGAGAGAGAGAGAGGAAAAAACAAAAAACCAGATGTAAGACAGATTCCTCAACTGCAACTTGATGTCTGCCTTGCCTGTGTCTAGAGGAAAAACCTGAACAATCCTTTCTCACTCGCCTTCTGCTTCTGAGGATCACACAATGAGAAGAGAAACATGGATATTGTGAATTATTGCCAAATGGTGAAGACCAGTGCTGTGGTTCAAAAGGGGAAAAGCCAATAGATCTATAAATGCTGAAGGGTTGTGAGCCTTTCAGCCTTTACAGAAATGGTTATCTAGACCATAAAATGGCCCATTTCCTGCATCACAGATAGGTCACATGAGGCAGGCCAGCCATGAGGGGGAAAGGGAGAGGGTTTACACCCAGACATATCCCAGCTTGCAGGGCTTACCTGTTCACTGTTTTAACTGTCAGCAGGAGGTTCCAACTGATAAGGGAAAATTTAACTCTTCTGTTAACTGAGGAAGACCACAACTAATTAAAAGGGCCTTTTTCCACAGCAGCTGTGTGTGTGCTTTCACACGGCCCCCAGTCCCAGCTCTTCCAGCCCTGGGTTCCCCACCAGCTCTGTCAGTGCCCTCCTCAGCTTTGTAGTCCCATGTCTTTTGCAGCCCTGAGAACCCCACTAGTGCTCTCAGGCATTAAATTCTGTTCTTGTTGCTCACTTTTCTTCATTGCCTATTCAGCAGGGGAACTGGTTGTGCTGTAAGAACCCCAAAGTAAAGATGTTTTATGCAACCGAAGAGAAACTAAACAAATACATTTTTTTTTAAAGTGATCTCACCGAGGATTTCCTACTCAGCATCACAGGGTAGCAGGCATGACTCCAACTATACACAAAACAGAGCGCTTGTCACCTTGCACAATGCTGCTTCGCCTGCACTCAGCTCCAGATCCATGCACCCAAAAGGAGAGCTTGTCATAGTAAACCACAGCAGAAGAGCTAATCCCATGTGACAGGTAGTCTACACCACACTGTGAGCCAGCAGTTGGCTGGCATCCTGTTCTTCCAGGGTGCTACAGTCACGGGGCAGGGATGCCGTGCTCACACGCGCACAGGGAGAGCACTGAGATGGCAGAGTGTGAAGGAGTAAAACCCTCAGAGCCTGCTGCAAACACACACGGGCACACATTTGAGCAGATTACACAGACATGTCTTGCATGCTTTGGCAGACACCACTGAACATTGCTGTGGGCCTGGTCACAGACAGGGAACCAGACAGCACCGACAGCTAGACAGACACACACCCAGAGACCTCAACTAACCCAGATAAAAATCACAAAAGCGCTAAAAATATTCTTTCATAAGCTACAAAAACTGTGCAAATTTAGCCATGTGCTTTGTCAGACAGAAATGAAGGGCGATGTACACGGTGAGTGGCAGACAAATCCTTTTGTGCATCAGTACGGAGCCTCATACAGCCCCTGAAATGTACACTGACATGCAGAGGGGCTTACACAAAAGCAACCTCTAACTAGAACTCTAGAAATAAGTATTTATTGTGTTCACCAGGCCTGAACACTCCTTTGAAGCAACAGCTGCAAGTATGCAGTAAGTTGCAAGTAAATGCAGTGGGTACTGTGGCAGCAGGCACACCTGGAAGCAGCTGTAAGGAACACATAGACATGTGTAGGTATGAAAGAGACAACAGAGCACCAGGGAGGAGGATGTGCTCACAGCATCACCAGGCAGCATGGACAGAGCCTGGCCATTCTCAGCCACCTGCTGCACAGGTTTGCCCCAGCACGGCAGGGAGGAGGAAAAGAGGATGCTCGTTCTTTCCACCATTTCAGAATGGAAGTGCCTCCTGCAGAGGCCTTTGAACCATCCAACAGCACAGTGGCTGTTCTCAGCATCTTGCAAATTATATTATCACACTGTCAGCCTTCAGAGAACCGATGGGAAAGGGCCCTGCAGTCAGGTGATGCAAATCAGTTTGGCTTTGCTGAAGCCATCAGAAAAAACCCAGTTCCCAGTGCCTGATGCTCAGGCTCTCATGCCACTGGTGAGTTCAGGAGTGGAGCTCAGCTCACCTCCATAGTGACTCCTGCTCAATATTCTTGTCATTTTATGCAATTTATCATGTCAGCAGTTTTATGCAACTTATTGCTGCACACAGCCCTGACACTACTCAGAGCACCATGTCATCTACACATCATGCAGTTTTCCTGCAAGAATATAAAGGGAAGCCACTGATTTTCTCAGAACATTTGATAGGGGAAAAAAATATATATATTTTCAGGGAAAACTCTTTCATTCTGCTTAAGCCATGTAGCAAGCTCCTACCACAGCAAGTGAAGGCAACAGCTGCTGCAGAGATAACACAAAAAAGTAGATGGATGGACACACCAGTGAGTGTGGGTATGCATAAATGAACCAAGGCAGAGGAGAAAGTCTGATCAGTGAAAAGGCTCCTGCACCATCAGAGCAAACAGCAGCTTTAATCTGCCAGTTAAACGGACACTGAGGCATCTCCACCAAAAGGAATGTGTCTGCAGCACAGCTGGGATTTGACCTTCAACTCCTCTCCTCTGTCTGCAGAGCACAGAAACTCTGGTTCCCTCATGCTCCTCCTACAGAACAAAAGGAGGGAGGAAGGAGAAGGGAAAAAAAAGCACTGCCAGAGAGGCCCTAACTCATCTCTTACTCTTGGATAAGTGCAAATTTATGCCTCTGTCTGCCTTTGAGTCTTTATTATCTCCTTAAGTGGCTAGCTTTGTACACAATTTATTATAAAAGCCTGGAATCTACAGTCAAATTACAGATCAATTGAAAACTACACAGAAAACAATTAACATCTGGCAGCGGTTTCATCTATAAAGCTGTCAGAGGCTTTGCCAACCCTGAATTCCCCTTCTGACACCCATATTTCCTCTCCCCAGACTCAGTCTCCTCTTTTGCATCTCCTGAGTCTGTGGGAGACTGAACATTCCCTCTGCAATCATGTGGTGGCAAATAGCTGGCTCTGTACCAGCAGACCACTGTGTGCAGGATGAAAACCAGGCTTGAACACAGGCTGACACCTCTAAAGAGATGACTTCCATCAGGTGCTACAGAGGGAAACCAATGCTGGGACTGCCTCACTGCTCTGGAGCTTCTGCCTCCTCCTTCCTGAGGTGGAAGGCAGGGCAAGGCCAGGAGCCTTGGTCTGTGTTTTGTTGCCATTGCTGGTGACTGCTCTGCTTCTCCATGTTGTCAGAAGCCTACTGACTTCACAGGCATCTCTGTCCAGTTCCAGCAGTAGTCCTCTGCTAGGCAGCCATGTAAGAACCATAGGAGAGATCAAACATGATGACAGGCAACACGGTTTGCCAAGGAGAGCCCTACCACTCACAAGGTCTCTCAAAGCCTTTCCACTGATTGCCACCTCCCCCTTCCCCTCAGCTCTCCTTGTTTTGTCCCAGTGAGGGGAGAGCAATAAGAAATGGAGATGGCCACAGGCAGCTCTCCAGGCAGTTTTCTGTGAGAGAGTCTGGCCTTCCCTGGGGTCAGAGCTTTGGCGGATGAAGGGTGGTCTGATGAGACCAAAAGTAGAACGCAAGTGGAAAAGAACTGTAACATTTGCAGATACCCTGTTCTTCTAAAAACTTTCCAGTCATTTCTGAGGATAAAAGCTGTGCCTTCAGCCTTGTGGCCAACATGTTGTCTCCTCCCCACACAGACTTGCATTGCTCTTTGATTTACTGGAAGATATGAGGGAGTTGGGAGTTCAATGATCTTGAAAACCCCTTTGTCCACTGTCCCATTCTCTGTCTCTCTCTCTCTCCACATACCTCCCACAGTTGATTCCTACTTCTCCATCTCTCAGCTGCCCAAGACAAAGCCTCTGCTAGTAGCAAGCACTTCCATGGGCACCGAGGCAGGAACACTGAATTAGGAGGGAGTCCTGGTTTCAACAAAGAACACTGTCTTGGCTTGCCATTGAGTGATGTGATGGGAGTAAAAGAAAAAAAAAAGTTATCTGCTGAATTCATGAATGCTTCAGGTTGGAGAGCTACTATCCATTTCTGAGGTACAAGCTGATGTATCTCCTGACCAAAGGGCCAAGCCCTGCTCATAATGGGGTTTAAAAGACCAAAGGTGAGGTCAGTGAAGGGCTGACTGCAACATTCCCAGACACTACATTTTAACAGTACTGCTGTAGAAATAATTCATTTCTCTGATGTGCATTTTAGTTTTATCCTGGCTGAAATACTAGAGTTGATGATATAGATATAAATATAACGAACACTGTAGTCAACATAAATATGCACTCTTCATTTTTGGGACAGTGGGGAAAACCATACTTTAGATACTTCACCCTCCCTTCCCTTTCCACCACTCTCCAGATATGCATCCATCCTTAGCAAAATGCTGACAAATTGCTGCAGGAGTGAACTCTCTGTTTAGACAGCAGAAATGCTGAACTGAGAGTGACAGGAATTGCTGCAAAGGAGTAGCTCTGGAGATGCTCGTCTCAAGGAAAGCTGGGGAGAGGAAATGGATGAGTGGACTGTGCAAGAAAAGCCTCCACCCTTCAGTGAGCTAAGAACAGCTGTTGTTGATGATGATTGCTTCCTAATTAGCTTGCTCTTGTATAAGCTTGATAATTTTATGTACCTCCAGAGGAGCAGATTAGCTCTGAATTCGCATTGTATCCATTTGTGAAGAGTACCCCATAAATTATTTACCTAACTCTCAGAAATATTAGATCAAGAAAACTCTAAGTATGTCTAATTACATGGCAAGCATAACACAGAGCAGAAAGGCTTGCTGCATTTACAAGTGCACAGAAATGATAAACTACTTTTAAAAGTTGCTACACTTATCCCATGATGCTACAACGTGCTATGGGTTTACAGCTGTGCTCTTAATAATATTTCTCCAAATCAGTTTTTGTATGGCAGAAGCACATAGAAACCTAGCCAGAGATTTGTCCTTCAAGAGGCAAAAAAATATACAAACCCAAAACAAAGCAAAAAACCCAAGTCACTATCTTCAAACACATAAGGTTATCATGGCCATAATGAAACAAAATGAATTTGAGTGTATACTGGTAAATGGCTCTAAACTTCATAAAGGCTCTAACAACCTCTCCCAAGTTGCTGGCTCTGAATCACTACTGGTTTAAGTAGAATAACACAGTGATGAATCAGCTATGCTATAATTTTCACTCCATTTTTTTGCTATGCTAGTACATTGTTACTTCATTACTATTGAACCTTTATATTTTCTCTGTGCTTGGCAACCTGCCTTTTGTTAACTCATGGTGAGCCTGTGGCCAGTGTAGTGCTGCTAATACTGAGTTTTGTGGCAGTAGCACCCCACTTCTTATTTGAAGATGAAAGGAGACAGCACACTGTAGTATTTGCAGGTCCATTGACCTTATTTCAGAGTGAAGACAACATTCAGATGGGAGAGAACAGAATGGTATCAATTAATGCCAGCTTCAATTAGGAGAAAGAGAACGTAACATAACATGAAGCTGATATGGGAGAGAAGGAACTGGAGAGAAATGAGTCCACAGAGAGGGTGCTATGAGGTGCAATGGGGACATCTTTCCCCATTACTGATTGCAGCTTACATTGACACTGGGTACTAGACCCTGTTTCGAATACATCTAGGCTTCTTCTCTCTCCTTTGGTATTAGAAAAATATTTTGGCTGGTGCTGGAGTCAGGCTACTGAATGCAACAGATCTTTTGTCTGGTTCAATATCACACTAATGAACAAAGGTGCAAGTGAGAGCAGCCACAGTTCAATCAGCGGCTCTAATCTGTGAATACACACTGAATGTTTATGACCCTGCTAGGTATCGATAAAGCTAAATGGTTCTGTCAGGAGCAGACACAGGGGTGGGAGCAGGTTTGGTTAGGAACACAGGATGTGAAAAAAAAAAAAAAAAAACCAACCAAGGAAACAGCAAGACTTTTAAGATGTAAGCAGAATACCCAAGGCATATTGTTTACACATTCCAATTCTGCAAGAAATGTGCTGGGATCAGGCTCCATGAGACACAGTTCATAAGGTATCGAAAACTCATCCTTTTCTCATCTCTTGAGTAATTTCAAATTCAAATCCCCTGACTTTGCCCAGAAGTTCTCTCCCCATGTTGCTCATCTTCACTCTTCACTGTTGAGCCAGGACTACTTACACTCCTGTTTATTCAAATGTGATAAAGAAAATCTTCCCTAAGTGTGCAAGGATGCACAATTACCTACCAACAGGTAGCATCTGTCATGTGGCAGGAAGACAACCCAGAGCTTACTAGAACCTCTTCCAGACTGAGTCAGCCATAGACTGGTATCTCCTTTTTCAATAGTCTGGGAAAAGGCATCATGAGATTCCTGTAGAAATGGACTTAGGGATCTTTAAAAGACACTCAAGGGCAACTGTAGAAAATTTAGAAGTCCAGTACCACTAATGGAGTAGTCTGTGCCTCATGTTTTTGTAGCAGCGAGATTAACAGGGGACACACGTACCATGGTAAGGGAATGCTTCATGGTTGAAAGGTTAATTCTTGATTTGATTTATTTCAGAAGTATTGGAGATTTGATGGAAGAGGGTGATGGGGTGGAGGATTAAGAGGACTCTGATCAAGGAAGAGAATGATTACTGAGATAGGCACTCATGTGCAGGAAGAATCTCATGATTCCTCCCAAAAATATATCTATTTGATTTTCGTGTAATGCTTTTCTGTTGCTGGCTCCAGTCAGTAATCCTCACACTCCTAACACACAGAGCTTGTGGCTGTGTTGCCCCCTTTCCCTTTCCCATGCACCCTGCCTGGGCCACAAGTCAGTTAAAGGCTGTATAGATGGATTTGCTGTGGAAAGATGATAAAGATGTGGGGGGGGAAGGAGGAGGGAATTAAAGAGTGAGGGAGAGCAGTTGAAACCAAAATCCAGAAGCTGAATCCCTCATGCTGAATGTTAACTTACAGAAAAGTAACCCAACAACCTTGAAATAGAGCAAAGCCCAATTTAAATTCATTACATTTAAATTAAATTTAAAGCCCATGTAAATGATTGACTTAGTTAAGAATATGTCATGTGGAAGAGAAAAAGTGCAGCAGCGACATGCCAGGCAGCTTTGGCTAATTTTACAATTCACAGCAAAATCTTTATACTCTGATTGCAATTAAAAAAAAAAAAAAGCATATAACTTATTAGCATCAATATTAGAGCCAGAAGTAATACTTCTTCCCAAGAATTCCTTGAATGTTTTGAAAACTGCACACACTTCATTTACTGAAGTATGTCTGCTTTGCTGGGGTGGGACGGACAAGGACCTCCATAGCAGGTGCAGAAGAGAAAAAAAAAAAATAGAGAAAGGAAAAAGAACATAGAATACATGCAATTATTCCTAAGTGGAATTTTGTTTCTCTCTCAGGACACAGGCTCTGAAGTGGGTAAAAATGCTTCAGGATCCTTAACTACCGTGACTTTAATTCCAATGCAAAAGAACGTTTCACTTTTATTCAATTGAGAGAAGAGTTACTGCATTTTTGAACCTTTTTCTTACATACTTAATCTACTGACAGTTACCACCGACACCAGTGGGCACCAGGTCGCAGTCTGAAGGATTATGTCACTGGAGCTTTATAGAACTACATGATTTGTAAGAATATTAATGATAACATTAATAAATTAATTCAAAATATGCTCTGTGTGTATCTATGCCCTCCCTGCTACATCACACAATGCTTTTATTTGGTTGGTTTTGGTCTACTGCACCAAAATTGCTTTTGTTTATTTTTTATGAGAAAAATGGCCCTGTATACACATTAATAATCTTTGTTATATTCCAGCACACTTGCTAAAACTTAGAAATAACAAAATTGTGACACTGTGGAACCTATCTTTTAATCTGTTACTATGTGGTCAGAATAGGATGATTAAGAAGAAACTGAGTAGTCTTAAAATCACACTATTCAAGTCACATAACTCTCTCTCTCATAGTTTTCACTTCAAAGGTAACTTTTATTTTCCTGCATGAAGTGCAGATGAGCACCATGGCTGAGTGAGGTGTCCCACACTTAGTCTGACCCCAATTCGATGAATAAGAGATTGCCCCAGTGAAGTGCCTCAAAGACATAGTCTACCATAAAATTGGGAGCAGTTGGGGATGAGGAAATATAGGTGTTTGGAGGGAAATGGGTTAATGCTCTTACAGAAAAGCAAGTGTTTCTGCTGGGACTCATACATTAGTTTTTTCAGCAGCCACTCCAGAAGGGTTATTACCTGTCTATGGCTTTTTTGCTTTTCTTGTCATCGTTTTTTCCAAGATGAACAGGAGCTGGGTATATCTTGTAAACAGAACAGAGTAAAAGAGAACTGTACTTGCTTCCCCCTGAATGCCATAAGAAGAGACATGCTTTATAAATACAATTGTTTTGCTTCATTTCATCTTCTTATTGGTGCTGGTTCCAAGCAAGTAGGACTTCAAGAGTTGGTCAATTTAATGCAAGAGGAATGAATGATGCAGAAGCTCATGAGCTCTGTTTCTAATTTAGGCTGTGCTGCTGGGAATCAGGGGTAGCACAGCTGAAAGCAAAGGACAGGGCCTTGCATGCAAACAGCACATAATGAGAAAGGGCCTCTAAGTCTCGGGGGCCTCTCTAAGTCTCGGTGTCACTCCCTTCACAAGAAGCCAATCCACCCCTGAGGCAAATGCTCCCAAGCAGTATTAAATAAACAGGAAGAGAAAAATAATTTACTTATAAACCATGTGTCTCTTTCCCAGGAACACAATGGCTTCTTTTCCTTTCTTTTTTCTTTTTCTCTTCTTTTTTTTTTTTTTTTTTTTCCCATACAGCATGTAGTGAATCTGCTGCCATAGGAGGCTGCAGGGGCAGATTGTATCAGCAGGTTAAACAACAGGACAGATGCATGGACAACGAGGTCACAAAGAGATATGAAAGCAAATAGGAAGAAATGCATCTCCTAATGTCCCCAGTCCAATGACTCTGTATGCTGGAGGAACATGAGGGAAACTACAGAAATTGTCCAGATTATTTTCTGAAAAAGCTTTGTTTTTTGCACAGTTTGCAGAAGAGGGTACTGGCCTGGATTACTGTTCTCATAGTACAAGCAGGGAACTACTTGTACTGATGGATAAAACCTCACCATCCTGAAGAGCAGAGTTGCATCAGGCTGCTACAGGACAAGAGTCTAAGTCAGGGGCAGCCATTCTTCCTCACCCAGTGGGCAGCATTTGGAAATCCTGGCAGCACAGCCATGCAGACTCTATCTTTGGAAGTCGGTGGATGAAGGGGCAAGAGGAAGAGGTCACACATGGGAAACTGTCTCCCCTGGGTCTTGATAGCTACAGCACAGGATGAGGCTGCAGATGCAGCTCATTTCCAGTATGACCCAACACCAGCATAGCATCCAATGCTGAGTTGTTTCCTCCTGCAAACAGGAATCTGAATTATTCACCAGTAGCACTCCATTTCTGGTTTAGTAACACAGCCCCGGTCTAAAAGTTGCACTCGAAGCACAGCCAAGTAGTAGTTTGCTCATTAAGAACAGGTACAGGCAAGCAAAGAGCACAGATCTCCTTCCCTTACTCCCCAGGTCTCGACCCTGCAGTGCTTTCTTCCATGAAGGCTCACGGCTGAGGTGCAGCACAGAGCCCCTTTAAAAGATGGCAGTGCCCTACCGCTTGAAGAATTGCTCTCAAAAGTAATCAAGCGTCTCACAGAAAGGGGTCTCGAAAGCTAGGCACACCAATTTAAAGATTTAGCTGGAAGATTTTGACAAAGCTCCTTTAAATGGAGCAGATATTTGTCTCAGTGAATGGAAAAATACAGTACAAATTAAGTCTGCAGGATGAGAACATTGGAGGAAGCGACCTGCATTGACTGGTAGCCAATACTGCACCCCTCATGATGTGTAACTAATAACAGCACGCTAGACTTTCGGCTTGCACGTTAAATATTAATAACATTTTTCTTCTGACTCATCATTAAGCCAGAGCCTTGCTGCATTGAGCAAACTGATTTACAGACCATCCATGGCAGGCTCCAGTGCTGCCCATGTTGCTCAGCTAAACACCTGCGATCCCAAGGTTTGGTGAGGGACTGGCAGGTGAGCTAGGTCAGAAGTGGGAGCCTTTGAAGTGGAGGAAAATGATAACCCAGGCAGGTAGACAGACAGGCAACCCACTCTTCTGACTGCACCTCTGGCCACAGATAACAGATAGCATCTGAAATAAATCTCTGCAAGGAGCCAGAGCCCAACTGCTTGGCTCTGAGGATGCTGCAGGTGCAGCTGGTGTGCAGTGTTCCCCCGCCCATGTGCCTCTCAGATAAATCTGATGGCACCTCTTATCTTCTGGGGAAGCCTTCCACAAGCAAGAGAATACTCTCAGAACACAACTGTGACTGGTAGTATTTTCATAGTGAGGAAGAGGACCTATTATTCCCTTGAAAAAATGCTAGTCTCAGCCTTGTGTATACTGAGAGAGTCTGACTGCTCTTTTATACCTCTTCTCTTCGCAGACAGGGTGGTTTCCACTTCAGAAGCTTACCCTGCCTGCAGCTAGAAAGAACTGTTTGCCTGATCCATGGGAGAGCATTTTGCAGGGAGATTTAGACAAGCCATTGTTGAAATATGGGACTCAGCAAACTATAGGTGATGTATGACAATTGGGAAACGCTTTCAGTGATTCTTAGCAACACCCTATCAGAAAAGCAGATTGTCTTAGAAGCTTCAAATATAGCTTCTCTGAAAGAACCTGGTGAGTTCCAGCAGTGTGGAATCCATTTGGAAAAGGTGAAAAGAAAACTTGAGAAGTGAGTCAATGATGAATTAGAAACATCAGAAGAGGGTCATATTTTTAAAGAAGGTGCCAGACATTTTCCAAAGAACTGTGCTTTCATTTAAAAGACTAAATAAAAAAGTAGTAACTCTCAAATCCTTTTTCCCTATGAAGTTTTCAAAACATAGGTAGATCACTAGAGGGTTTTTTACATACAGTCACTCTTTTTTAGAGAAAGATATGTGAGTTATTTCATTCTGAGGCCTTTGGGGCCAGAGGGTGGGGTGGGAGAGAGAAATGTGCAAGAATGCCTGACAAACCCTTCACACTTCCCTCATGATATCTAGGAGTACTCTTCCTACACTTCCTAGTTTGCAGAGGTCCTGGATCAGCCGTCAGTAATTCTCAGAGGATACTGTGACAGGCCAGGATTCAAAAGGCCAGAGTCCTGTTCATCTCCTTGATGATCTTTGACAAGTGATTTGTGAACTACTTATGCCCAGCTTTCTGGGTCTATAAAACAGAAAGAGTAAACTACACAGGCCTCCTTCTTCGTCTCTCTGAGATCTCCTGTGCCACAGAGTCACACAAAGTCCTGCTTGTGTCCACCTCTATGAGTTTGCAAGTGTTAAGTGTACGTTGGAACACAAACATAGTCATTTATGATTGCTCCTGTTATATTCATCCTTTCTTCCTCCAAGTCACAGAGGATAACTTCACACCTGCACAGCCCCATCATTTTCTGCAGCCCACATTTCCTCCCAAACACAGAGCTGTGTTCTGCTGCACTGCTAGGAACTTCCAGTGTTCCTCCCTCACCTCTTTTTGTCTCTGAAAAGCTCATTAATGCCTTCTACACAAAGGTCCCTGCCTACAATAATATTGCTGTGCTGCATCCAAGTGAAGGATTGATGCTTACAGGGAAGCGGTGCCATGTTTTCAAAAAGTTTATTACTCTTATGAAATCTGCTCCAGAGAATTAAAAAGGTATTGACAACTAGCAACTTTTAAAGTAAGTGAAGAAAGTGCCTGTTGGGATTCACCATCTCTGCTCCTTTTTGTTCTTATTGTTATTATCATCTCTGTTTGCTAATTTGCAGGGTGTCACTATCACACAGGAATTTGCCAGATTTTCTCACATTTATCTTGTGTGTTGCCCTTTATTGCTCAGCTGTTTTGAGGCACAACAATGAGAAAGCTCTCTAAAAACTGGTACTATTTTAATTGCTTTCTGCTCAGAAGCAGGGGGTAGGTCCTGTACCTGTTGGCACAATTGCTGAATCAAAGCCTGCCAGCTACACAGCCATCTCCAGAACTCTCATCCCCTATCAAAGCATCACGTGTTCATGTAAAAGCACTGCAGAGGTTTGGATCATTACCCAGAAACAACTGTCAATAAAATAGCATTAGAAACAAATCAAAGCACCAATAAAAGATATTCATTTCCAGATTAGGTCTGCGTGCCAATTAAAATAATTAAAGATCTATGTAAAAAGAGGCCACTTGACCATTCAAAGAGCATAAGGAAGAAAACCAGGACAGAGGGGAAAAAAAGGAAAAGGGAACACCAAGGGAAAACTGATCTCTGCATGGCATTGCTGTTCAGAGGAACCAATTTGTGTTGATGAGTTGGACATTTAAGAGCTGATAGCATGTTGTGCTGTCTAATATGACATTGGTGGCTATGGGATTTCTTCAGCAGCAACTTTATTCACTAAGATCCAAGTACCAGATAATGAACTGAGCAGAGAGGTAACATTTCTCTGTGTCAGCTTTAGAGGCAGCAGGTTGTCAGCTGAGTTTTCTCTGTTCCAGCACTGAAAGCTGGGAGGGAACCGAGTTGGTTGGTTCTTTCAGGAACCTTCTACAGACTATATATTCTTCTGGCAGATGCTGGGGCTCACAGAGCATCCAAGCCCCCATGGGCTTTTTCTCTGAGATAATTTGGCCTGTTAAGGCATGAGTGATGTGCTGGGAGTCCCTGCTCACCAGGAAGCAACTGGAGCAAGCATCTCCTTACCTCCACCATGCACTGCAGGGGACTGCCCACACCTCCCAATGCCCCTGAGATACCTCTCTGCGCTGTCCCAGTAAAAAAGTGCTAGGTGTGGAGCTGCTTCTTGTGAGACACAGGCTGCCTCACAACTGCTTACTCTAAGCACACCCAAAAAAAAAAAAAATCACAAATCACATAGATGATGAAGGTGCTGTATCTTCCAGATGCCTTTTTTTTTTTTTGGTGATTACTCTCCTGGCCCTTCATCACTATTTTCTTGAGTTTCGTTTATTTCACAGAGTTTGCTTACCTATAATGGCTAAGCCAGAGGGAGAAACACATAATCTTGCTAAATCATTTCAATCTATCTGCCTCCTACTCTTACGATGTACAGCTAGAATTTCACATTGCAAAAAAGGTTAAGAAAGTGTAGCCAATAATGCCAATTTCAGGAGAAGGAAGCTTCAAGACATAAAAAAACCCAAACCCCAGCACATCAGGATGAAATAATTGAGCCATCTAATTGCCTACACTGAATAAACTGTGAAGCAGGACCGGTGGTGATAATTTCTAAAAGATTTAGTTTTAAAATATTAGTAATACAGATAAGGGATTAACACTAATACTGTAGGTGACTAATCTTGACTGTGCCTTTTTTAACAACAGCATTCCTACCACCATCCTAAAGGAAATTAGCAGAGATAATTAGATCAAATCCTTTATGTCAGTAATCCCACTTGAAGATATTTTCAGAAGGTTGGAGGTTTAAGGCAATTTCCTGTGTGTGTCCGAGACTCATTAATTAATATTGATACTTAATGTATTCCAGGCTTACATTTCTTGGTTATACTCAGAGCTGCACCCAGCTAACTCATTCGAGACAATAGTTTAGTCAGAATGGAAAATAACTGTCCATTCAGCATCAAAAATTACCAAGCAACAAATCAGAGACCTATAAAGTTGTCTTATATATCAGAGAATTGGGTTTCTCTGTATCTAAGCAATTTATGTCGTCTTTTTTTCCTTTCCATGGAATTACTCTTAAAACCCTTCATTTAAAGTAAAATTAATCTCATGTTGTGACAATATTTTCCCCAACGATACTGCTTGTGTCATTAAGATTTCTTCCCTAAAGATCAATCTCTACATTCCTGAAAATAAATATAATGTCATTACTTTCCTTTAATAATTTTAAACAGCTTTATGTAGAGAAGGGAAGAGGGGAAAAGGGAGGGAGGGAAGGAGAAAATATTCCACATTCACAACACCCATGCCCCCAAACAAATAAAAATAAGACTAAAAAGATATGACTTATAAACTTCACAACTATTGAAGTTAATTGTATGATTCTGAGGGCTTAAACAACTATTCCGCCATGGCCCCTTCATGTTTTTGTTCCTAGAGGTTGAAGATCCATTGTTGAATAATCTCTCCTCACACTGTACCTGTAGCTCCTTAGTTCTTGGCACCTCAGTAAGGCTAAACTAAACCACAAAAAATCAAAGAAAATAAATTATTGTTTGGTTAAGATTAAATCCCAGTTTGCCTATCTCAAACCTCCTGCCGAGGTGCTGTACAAACTCCGACGAGGAAAATACTTCAAGGTTCTGGGAAAGAAACCACACCACGAAAACTACCTTTGAGAGGTGCAGTTTGCTGGTCGTTCAACAGTCTGACAAAAGCAGGAATGACCACTTACCTGAAAATAAAAAGAGAAAGAAATATTAATGATTATTCATGTTTTTTTAATGGAAATTGTGCTTTGTACAAAATGAGGAAGAATAAAATGATTATAATGCACTGGCAGACTGCGAGTGGGATACTCAGGGCTGCAAAAGCAGGGAACCAGACTGAACAGAAAACAGCAGAACTGTGGGATAAATCCATGGCTGAAATAGGGAAGGATAAGATTGGAAACAATTTGGGTACATTTGTAAACCAGCAGCAAAATATGACATTTTCCTGCCTGCAAAGATGTCACACATTTAGGCAGCAGTGACATTTTCTGAGGTTTCCTTCCCGTTTTCTGCCTTTCACCCATTTCTGCAATGAAAATTTTCTTCCGATGTACAGGTTGAATGTGTCCCTTTGTGATGATTGAAGGATTTAATCTCTGCAATAAATACTAAGTTCAGTGAAATAATTTCTGAAACCTGCCATGACATTCTTCTCCTGCCCCCTCTCCATCAAGAAAACCAAACAAAAAAAAGTCAGAGGAACCTGCAAACAAATTCCTTTCTGTGCAACTTCTGTACAGTCCTATTAGCAGCAACACAGCAGGCCATTGATTGGGGAGGGAAAAAAGGCTTTGTTTATGGCAATGGATTTTAATACTCCTGGTGATAGTTTATTTCATTGGAATTTTTGCAGAGTTGGCTATTACAGTGATGGAAACCCTCAGAATGTACTGATTTTAACAGGGGTGGGGTGAAAACGAGTGGCAGTGCTTATTTTTTGAAAAATATTTTTATTAAATAATTTGAAACACATTGATAAAATGTGTCTGAGAGTTATGCTGCAGTAATTTATAATACAAATTAAATTTCTATTGACAAATGGCAATTTAATCCAGTGACTAACTTCAAGAATACGAATTCCTCTGCTTTTCTTTCTTTTCTTTTTTTTTTTTTTTTAAAGACATAATATATGGCACATGAAGCAGGATACGTGCTGGGATAACCAGATGCTGTGCTGTTGTCAGCCTCAGACTTATTTTCTGCTTAATCTCCCAAAGGATACACAACTGGGAGTAACCTAACCAACTCCCTTATCTTTAAGTTTGGATCAACCCTGGGAAGTATCCACAGGGAATCCATTCTGCATAAACACTTAGTTTCAAGTTAAGCAGTGTCTTTTGCATACCTGAAGCGCCCTGTCTACTCCCATCCCAAGAAAATCCCCACAGGGGACAAAACCCAACACAAATCCTCAACTCTCTTGAAATTAATTCACCTAGATGATTTAAAATAGAAATGAGATCATGATCTTGTCCTTGACACATCCTTAAGGAGCAAACAAAGGACTGAAGGATGGAGTCACCACTGTCTTTCCTTTTGCAAATACATCCTGAGACAGATGTGCCCATCGACTTAGAGATGCTGAGCCCTCTGCAGGAACACTGCAGAGCTCCCAGCTGTAATGGGATACTGGGAAATCACATCATCCTACATTTAAACTGATTTCTATCACTGATACTCTTTGCACTACAGAAGTAGCATTAAATGCAATAACATGCTGCTGCATGGTCACTTAATTCTAGAAGTAATTCAATATTTGCTGGCATCCTCTATCCAAAGATACAAAGTGTACACATGTATTGGAGCTGTTACTTAGAATTACCTTTGCAATGCCTCCTGGGGAAAACCAGAACAGCTTAGGCATCTGTCTGAGAAGAAAGGGTTGTCATTCTCACCCTGTACAAAATTATTGACAAATTGTTCTGCCACTTGCTTTGTATTGCCATTATGGCCCAGTTGCTGTCATGGACACGTGTGGGTTTTGCTACAAAGGAATAAGAGGGGCCTATTCCCATTGCTTGCAATGTTTTCAAAGAAGGAGCTGTGTTGGAATGAAAGCTCTTCTGGACCCGGGCCCAGAGGAAAGCTGAAACACAGGGGTTGAATTAAAACCTTTGGATAAGCTGGGATACATGAAGTCGCACCAAAGTGAAATAGAAATATAGATTTTTAATTTTTAGTCGAAATATATGCTAAGTGCTTTCAACATTGAAAAGCTGCAGTAAAGGGACCTTAAACACAGTTCTTAGTGCAGCAGTGTCACCTTTCCAGAGAATGTCTTTACTTTAGACAAAACATAGACAGAACTATACTGCTCACAAATTTTAGATAGAGTGTTCACATAAAAAATAAGAGCTGATCAAAATTATATACGCAAATCTGTGTAATACCTACGTAATACTTATGTAAGATTTATGACTATGAGAACTAGATCAGGATAGGTTAAGAAAAGAAAAACTAGAATCATGTGTTAATTTTATTGATCAATTAAGATATATAATCCACATTTCTGTAAGTATAGAGAATAAAAAAGAAGAAGCTGTTTTCTATTTGCTGTTTTGCCTGCTGCTGCTGTTACTGCTTAGCCTTACCATGTAACCCCTTCAAACTCTACCTTCAGAAAACTATGGGACTATGAAATAAAGAACTATAGCAGGACAGCAGCCTCCTCTGCTCTTTCTCCCTCATCCAAAAGGAAGAGTATCCCATCAAAAGCTCAACAGAGCTGGGGCAGAACAATGGAAACAAATGCAGTATCTTTGTGACACCACTTGCATGTAGTTAGAAGCACGTAGGGAACAGTGCCAATATTCTTCTGATATGTCCAGTGGAAAAATTTCTTAGGAAAGCAGTCTCTCCCAAGTACAGTATCCAGAGCCCCATTAAGAACTCTGAAGATCTTTCTTTAAGATACAATTTTATCAATTTATTTTAGAGCCTGGCTTTTTCTGGCTGAAGGAAGTATGAAGAGGGAAATACGAATATAAAAAATACCAGAGACGTATGAATTTGGTTTTAAACCTCTAAATGGATGCAGCCAAAGGACAGGATGAAGGTTGATAGAGATTTTCTGAGAGGTGTTATCTTAAAAAGCAGACCTGAGTGACAGAATATCTGGGAGCTGAGTTCAGTGTTTGCATTGGCTCGTTTTGTGACCCTAGCTAAGCTTGTGCCCTGTCCTGTTAAGTGATACTCATCAGGACAGTTCCACCATTTGTTAAGTCTGTTAAGATGCTTCAAGAGATGACAGATACTGTTTTCTATCACACAGGATGACCAACTGGCAAAACTTCACTGCTGTAACTGGTCAGAGGAGGCCCATGACAGGATCCACATTACAACTCAAAGTAAGGACACAAACTTTGGTTGCATTTGTTGTGAGAAGGATCTCCTTCAATTTCTTCTAAGGAAGCTGTTCCACTTCAGTTAAACAAATATTACTTGCCCAGAGCAAGATTGAGTGTAACTCTATCATAATTAAGGCTTCCAGTTCTGGTTACAAGGAAATGAGCAGGATTTTACATCTTCAGTTATTCTCCCCACTCCTGTAATGAAAGTTTCCCTAATTCAATTCAAACCTGCAAACATCTGCAGGGTAGGTGACACAAATAACATTGTGTTTTGCAGCAAATACACATCTTTTCACAAATACTTCCTCCAGCTCTTGTTCCATCACCATCTGTGGGAGAAACTCGACTGAGTTCATTGCGTCTCTACAGAAATACCAGTGGCGGAGCCTGATGGTGGCTGAGAGAGACAGTGACATAGACTGGACCCCAGCACCACTTCTGCTGGGGCTAGACTCTCCCTAAGGTTTTCTCTTCACAAGCTGACCTATCCTTTCCCTTGCTTAGCTGGAGAATCTTGATGAGAAGAGAGCCTGCGGTGGGATGGCTGCAAATGTAATGCAATCAGAAGATAATGACTTCAAAAGGAGAGGGGAGGGAGGGGATAATCAGCAGAGGCAGATGAACTCCCAAGATATAAAAAAAGACTCTGTTTTCATGCAGATGTCCCTAGTAATGAAGAATGAGAGAAGAGGAATACTGAGAAAGAGGTGAAATGGAAGCTGATTTGTTTCTAAATAGCACTATTTCAGAGTCTTCTTCTATGGGGTGTAAGTTGCTTCTTGAACTAAGAGTGTCTGAAAATACCCCAGAAAAATTCAGACCTCTCAGTCATATCTCTCTCTCTCTCTATTATACTCATATCCATACCACAATTTAGAGTTAGCTTTGGTGGGAATTGGGGATGGGAATATAAAATATGCAGGGAACATCCCTGTCTCCCTTCAGGCTCAGGTTGAGCTAGGTGTCTATGAAAATATTATGCAAATGTGACAGTGTTTTCTTTGGGCAAGCCATTTAACTGGAGCTTTCAACACCTCAGAAGCCTGGAGACAAAGGGTGCGGGTAATGATAAATGCAATTTATTTACAATGAGCATAAAAGAGAAGGTGTAGGCGGCTGCTCCTACGGGTGATCTCTCCCCTGCTCACCCTACACACTCAATCACAGACTTTCCCTCATGATGCCTACATGTTTCCTGGGGTGAGAGGTTTCCAGGGATCATTCTACTCAGAGAACAGTCTCTCCCTGTTCAGATTCTGCATTTTGTATTCAGGTATGTGACTTCCACAGGCAAGAAGCTTTGACTCCAGAAAACAAAAGAGTAAATGACCTGACCTTGGCAAGCCTTGTACAAATTCTGACCCAGGGTTCAGATCTGGAAGAGCCTGTGAAGATTTTCAACCCCTTTGATGGGAAACTAGATATGGATACAGTAATATATCACTCTTTTGAAAATCCTCCCTAGCCTAATTGTATCAATACTTAATGGCAACAGCTCTGAGCAGTGCACCTGCACTGCTGGATGTGCAGCCACCGAATCTAATAACAGACTGCTGGGTACCACAGGGGGCTGCTGTGCAAAAAAACAAAGCCAGGAAGTCTTCCAGTGCACATTGCCAGAGCCCATGTTGTGGCTGATAAAATCAGAAGCCTTGACTTGTCAGGTGGTTCTATACCTCTCCTTTCATCCCTCCATATTCCGGAGCATAGGTGTTGGCATCAGCATCCTGAACAATTCCACCATGCATCCGTATGCTCTGCCTCCTTTCATTCCCTCAGCAGATGAACTAGCTAAGCTATTCTCCTTTTCCTACACTAAATGCCTGCTCTGTTAGAGAGTGCTGCCACACTTGCATCAGCAAATTAAGCTGGGATGGCTGAGGGCATTATGGCCTGCAGCTCTCCATCAAACCTCTCTCCCAGAGATTGCAGATTCCACATAAGGGACAACCAAACAGCTCCTGGGTCAGCTACTGCACTTTACAGCTCACTCGATTAGCATGAATCAAATTGATGTCAGCTTCCTTTAGCAGGCTGGCTGTAAAACTGTTCTAGGGAAGGGGCTGCTTCATGAGCCATTCAGCTGTCCCTGCTGTGGGGTGGCAACATCTGGCAGAAGCTTGATGCTGAAACCACTTGCCCCCCACAAACTTCATTAGTTTCTGAGCAAATGAAAAAAAAATCACAGCCTGTTCCATCCCAGAAACAGCTGCTGTATGGGAAGAATAGCAGGTGAGGCAAACCTCTACACAAACCAGCTTCCAAAGGATGATCAAACATAGCAAAGGTGTAATGAAGTAAGTTAGTCATTATGGTTATTACCACTGAGATCAAATACTCTCTTAAAAGAAACCCTTATCCTTTTTAATTTGTTCTAAGTAAAACCATTGCTTTTAAGTACAACAATGGCATTACTAACTATGCAACAATTTTATGCCAAGGCACTATTGAAAATGCCTTCAAGTCTAAAGTAAGCCTAATAAAGCATTAATAAACCCTTGGTCTCAAAAAAATCCCTTAAAATTATAGTTTACTGAAAAACCTCGCATTACTTTTTATTAATGCCACAAAAAGTAGTTGTGTAATTAGAAATTAACTTACAAGGTGACACAATTTACTTGACAATGATGCACAGGATTCATATGGCACCTAGCATCCCCAAAAGATCCCAAAATACTGTTTTACAAGTATGTGCCAGGATCCCAGTGTTGCTACATTCAGCCCAGGATTTCAGCCAGCTCTGGGCTGTAAGCAGTTAAGCACTTATTATGGTACATCAGCACTCTTCAGGAATTTAAGAAGGAGCCTGAAGAACACAGCGCTCAACTCAAGGAGGGAGGCAAAATAATATCATTCTTCAGAAATATGGTTGGGACACAAGGGTTGGTATTGTTTCATTCACAATAAATGATGATGGCACTTTCCAAGGCTGAAGAGTATCATTTCTTGCAGCCTTGGCCATGTCAGCTATGTGACCTCTCCCCACAAGCCAGCCCATCTCCAGCGCTGCTCAGGGCAGGGTTTCGGCTTGTGGGTTTCTTTGTGCAGCTCCTTATGGCAGTGTGGGGTTCCTTGGAAAAGATATGTTTGACAGACTACACTCAGTCTCATCTAGTTTACAGAGACTGATTAAATTAGAAGCAGCAATAATGAAATTAGAAGTAAGACAGTTATGACTCTTATGGAAGGCGCACTTCCGTCCTGTTACTGTACAGAGGAAGTGCTAGCATGAAAAAATAATTCCCTGGGCTTTGGAGCCCCTTTTTTCCCTTTTATCTTGTAGTGTTTGAAGTGCATATATTGTAGTTTATTAAGTCTTTGTGATAAGGAAATTAAAAGCCTATACTTTGGCTTCATCTTACAGAGGAGAGAGATACACACAAAAATCAGTAGGTTTGGGACAGAACAGACAAAAACACCTCATCCTCGTATGCATTTTAACAAGTGGCTCATCTATCACACTTGGAAATAAGGAAGTGTAGAGTGGATTAAAATCTTCCTTGGGACAGAGCACATCTTTAAAAGCAAACAAAACAACCAGCTCACTGAACTCCACCCTGGACAAATAATGCCCCACAGTGATGAAGCTGGTGTTGAGATTTGCCTGGAAGTCTCTGTGTCTGCATTGCTGAAGGGTAGAGCCAGGAAGTGATTTCTGGTGCATTCTGCTAAAAATAACTCACCCTACACACTCAATGCTGCAAATGATGCCCCTGCCCATGTTTGAAGGACCACAGGTCAGGCCAAAACCACGCTGGTAAGACAGTGGGACGAAGGCTGCAATGGCTTGACAAAAATAAATAACTTGCAAGTACTTAGCCCTGAGATGAGCAACAGACTGAACAGATTTACAGCGGTAAACAATTCCATGATACTTTAGAGTTTTTTTTTTAAAGATCATTTCCATCCCTTTTTGAAGACACAAAATTAAAGACACAAATATATGCCCTCAAATGCTTCTGCTTACAAACTGGCACTAGACTATACAAGCTAAAATTGGTCCAGTTTGAAATTCCTTTGTCTATGGTTTCCCTCAGATGTTTCAAATGCACTGTTTAAATGCAAGAGCCTCCCAGTGAGGTGTATATGGTAAAAGCTTGACCAGTTTGGGTGCAACTCCTGAATCACCTGCCATATTTTTTTCCACACTTGCTTGAACGGATCTTTAACTCCTCAAAGCAAATTTTGAGTGCAGGCATTGCCAAATGCGAATTCAAAATTTGTTTTCAGTGAGCTTTACCTGAAACCTACTCTTTCTACAAACCTTGCTCATCGTAAATGTGCTCACTGGAATAATCACGGGATATGGATGCCAAGAGAGTGTCAATGCAATCAAGACAAATTGGTGAAAGAACTGAGAAAGCTACTTGACAGCACTCATCCAGCTTGGATGAAGACTACTTAAACATTCCCCCTGCCTTCCTGCACCACAGGAGATCCCCTGGCTCCAGAGTGCTTGTGCTCTGCCTCACACAGCGCTGGGCTCCCCACGCCTCCACCGCCAACCACGGGGGGCTCAGCTACCTGAACTAAAACATCTGCTGGCTGGCTGCAGCTGGAGGCTTTTATCACAGCTGCACACCAGCCATGACAGACGGATGGGGGACACGTTCATCCAAAATGTTACATCTTTCCACTGTCATCTCAGTTGGGGAGTTCAGCTCCCCAGTTCCACTCCGCAGTGATGTCGACCACGGGCTGTCAGGGCAGATCGAACACAGGAAGCCTTTAAGAGGAGCTGAAAATTGTAATAAGGGCATTATCATGAATCAACGTGGGATTTATTAAACACTGTGTCATTTTGGGATAGCTCAGCCTCTGGGCCACAGACTGTCAAAATGAGAAATATGGACTAAAAAACCTAAAAATGGTTTTAAGCTGAAGCTGAATATAGTTATGAAGGAAACAAAATGATACAACTGCCAAAACCAGCAAGGGCTTCAAAGCAGACACCTAGGGCATTTTAAATCTTATATTAGATGTCCTCAGGCGCTTGACAGATCTCTTACTGTACTTGTGAGCAAGCTAGGTTACAATGTTAAGTCTTTCTATTGAAAGTCTGTCTTCTGTCCATTTTTTTACCACCCCAGACACTTCCCCTGTCTCGAACACTGTGATGTCACTGCTGACATTTTAGGATCTTAGAGGAACCCAGCATTTCCTTGCCTATTTCTGACAGTAGCAGCTGCTACTTATTTAGCACCATCATTTAAAAATTATTTGGAAGAAGGTGACTGTTACATCTAGCATGGTATAAAAGACCAATGGCTAAATAACCATCAAAATACTCAGAATGACTGTAGCCAAAGTTTCTGCACACAAAACCTACAACACCAAACCATCAACGTAGCCAAATAGGTCTGCTATGGTTTGACAAAGGCTTAATATGGTCATCACACCTACAGCAACTGGACCTCCTGGTCATTCACTGTCGGATGAGCAGCAGAATCAGAAGCCACACTCAGAATCTACTTTCTTGTGTGTTTCGATGCAATGCAGAGGTTGAAATAAATAAAATTTATTTAACAATAAGGTAAGTTGCAAGCTCTATGGCTATAGCAGGAGAATTTGAAGTGAAATTTGAACGTTTTCAACCAACTGTTTTCTGGTCAAAATGTGATTCTTAGTGGAAGGCAAAACATTTCAAGTCTCAGGAAGACTATTTGAGGGGTGTCAGGGAGACCCAAATCATGTACTTAACACTTTCATTCCAAAAGAAGAGCAGACATTTTAACACAATTGTGCTTCATTAGAATGCTTGAAGAGATTTGGGTGTAATCCAACACGGATCAAAAACAAAATTCAGAAACTCGGAAGTTGTCGTGATAAAGAATTATCATTCTCCAGCCTGCCTGAGTTTTGAAAAGGCTGGGGAAGGGGAGGTGGGGGAGGGTAGTTGTTGCTTTTGAAGATCATAATTAGAAATGGAGTGATGCCAGAGAAAGGAGATTCAAAATTTAAATGTGACATAGTTCAGAGGTGCGTGGGCTCAAGTTTGTAGTCTGGGCTGTTAAAGAGATAACACACAGGCTTGAAGCCACTTCTAAAATTATCCCTAAATTCAGAATGTCTCCTTCAGAGACAGGGTCCAAGTGTGATCTTTGCTGACAACAGCTCTGCATCCAGCTACTTAAGGACCATCTCTATGGATTCCCAGATATGCTGATGAGCTGGCAGTTGACAATGTGTGTGTCAGGGATAACATTTTGTCATATGTATCAACGATGACATTTAATTTCTGCATGAAATTTCTGCATTTATTTTCTGGATGAAAACTGTCCAGTCCCCTAAAGAAATGAAATGCTTGTTAAAAGCAAGAGGCTGTTTGATCTTCCCTTTGTGGAATTTCAAGCCTCTGACTTGCAAATCTTGTTCAACTATCATCTTTGAACCACAGCATAGCCTTCTGTTTGCACAGAGGCTTATGCTAAGTTGACAGATTCCAATGGCCCAAATAGGCTGCCTTCTCATCGAGGGCACTGTCTTCGTGGTACAAGGAATGAGAATTAGATCTTTGAATTTTTAAGTGGGTTCATGTTTAGAAAGAGGCTCTCAAATCCTGAAGAAGACATACACCACTGTCAGGAGGAGAGGTACGTGCACTGATCTGACTTCCCGTCCCCAGCTCCCCACACTTGTCTAAGTATTACCCCTTTTGCAGTTGTTTTCACATTTAAGTACAGAAAAATGCCCACTAGTACTCAGCTGCACTGGGTTTGTGTGGCCAGGTTTTGGTGGCAGGGGATGGGGGTGGGGGCTTCCCTGCAGATCTGCCAGAAGCTTTCCCTGTGTTCAAGGGGGCCAATGCCAGCTGGCTCCAAGACAAATCCACTGCAGGCCAAGGCTGAGCCCACCAGTGATGGTGGCAGAGCCTCTGGGATAACATATTTAAGAAGAGGGAGAAAAATCAGCACAACAGCAATTGCAGTCAGAGAGGAGTGAGAACATGTGAGAGAAACAGCCCTGCAAACACCGAGGCCAGTAAAAAAGGAGAGGAAGGGGATAGAGTGGGTGCTCCAGGCACTGAAGTAGAGATTTCCCTGCAGTGCATGGTGCAGACCATGGTGAGGCAGCTGAATCCCTGAAGCACATGGAGATCCACAGTGGAGCAGGGATTCACCTGCAGAGATCCACCTGCAGCCCCTGGAGAGTCCCACGTACTTCACGTGATCCATCATTTACTTTTACATCCTCAGTTAGAGACTCTCTTCTCAGCAGCACAGATGCTTCCTACTCTTACTTCTCTGGTAATAGTGACCAATATGTCTAAGCAAACAAATTCTTTTTCAAAATGGTTCCAGTCCTAGTTGTTGAAACATCATCTCTTTGGTTTGGTTGGTTTTTTCGTTTTTCTCAGTCAACATTCATGGAGTAGGATAAGGAGAAGGGCAGCACTGAGACAGGAAGAGAGATGGAAAGAAATTTCAGATCCATCTAACAATGTTGTTTCCCTCTCTTTGCTTGACATGTGTAACAGTGTCTGTACAGCACAGTTCTATGATAGAAATACGATGGCAGAAGAGAAATGCAAGGAATAAGCAAAGCATTCCAAGAGAGATGAGGTTTGGTAGATTTGTATGCTTTAAGGTCAGAAAAGAGGTTTAAACAATCCCTCCTGGCCTTCTATATGTCACAGGGCTTTCATCTTCACCCAGCTATCCTTGTACTCAGCTCAGTGAATTTTCCCTATCTAATTTATCTTTTTTTTTTTTGCAAGGTATCCAGTCTTGAGTTGAAGGTGATGAAGAGTTAGCATGTCCTAAGGGAGTTTGTTTCAGTGTTTGATCACCTTCACTGTTGAGAGGCTGGGCCTAATTTGAATTTGTCTGACATCAATTTCCATGTCTTGGTGCTTGCTATGCCTTTCTCCACTAGATTAAAACATTCTGTAGCACTCATATTTTCTTTTTTCTAAATGAAGAAAATTATGCTGTGTATTGATCAAGTCCCCCCCCCCGCTTAGTCTTTTCAGATAAATTAGAATGATCTTGAAGTCTCATGGCAACTCATTTTCTCCAACCATCAAAGTCATGTGGCAGACTTTTTTGTATTCAATGCTGCATCATGCTGTGAAAATGTAGGTACCAGAAAAAGGCAGTATTTCTGAACTGGACTCAACAATGCCATATGAGAGAGAAAACCAGTTCATGTTACATTTTATTAGTGCTGTGTTCATACATCCGTGGCCTTTAGGCCCCTTTTTACTATTACCACTTGGGAAATCTCAGCTCCACTTCCACAATACCTTATTCTTCCTTTCCAGATACAGTTCTGTCATCTGAAAGCAAGGTCTGCTGCTCTAAATACTCACATTCATTTTGGGTGTGCTACATATCTTTTGTATGAAGGGATGCAGCCTTTCTGAGCAATCCATGCATTAGGTTTTTAGGTTTTTACTGCCATTATTTTTTGTATCCTTCTACTAATCTTTGTGTATCCACCCTTTTAATCAGCACATTAAACTCCCAGATCATCAATGAAAACACTGAAAAAAATGGGGCTTCGTACTGATTTCTCAGAATCCAGTCTGAAACATGCCCATTTGCTGATAATTCCCCACTGACACATGCTTTTTGAGGTCTATCATTTAGTTTTCTCTCAATTCATTTAATCTCCATTTTATTGTTATTTCATAGTGTTAACTTTTTATCAGAACACCGTGAAGTATAGCACAGTAGGAAAGTCCAAATCTGAAAGCATCTTTATGAACTAGACTTATAATTCCACAGGGGAAAAAAAAAAACCAAACCACAGATTTATTTGAAAAGCCTATTTTCCTTAAATCTGTGTTGACTCGTGCTAATGACATTCTTACCATCTTATTCTTTAGCAGCTGGATTCTACGGGAAATTTGCATTCTTTTATTCTGGAATGGTTTCAAAATAACTGCACTACTGTCACTCAAGTCATCCTGGCTGTTTTGTCTTGATTCCAGCACATTAACATTCTTATAAAACTTCTGTTACTCTTCCACCAAGATTTAAAGTTAAGATCTGTGAGCTGGAGACCCTGTCAATCAACTCTTTGACATGAACAGCCAGGGTTTCTATATTACAAATGTCTAACATTAGTGAGCATTGAGCATTACTTAATATCTATCACAGTTATTAACAAGCCCAAAAAGACCTCGCCACCCTCATAGCGCAGGAAGACTTACCATGTTCGAGCCTAAACCACCTGCAGCAGGTTCCTAAAAACTCTTCTGCATTTGGGACTTCAGTTTACTCTACCAATTTATCTTCCCACCTTGGAAACACTCCAGTAAATTCCCATCACACCTTAGAAATGCCCCATATGGAACATCTAGAAAAAAGCTGGCATTACATGAACGCGATGCAAGTTTTTTCGCACTTCCTCAAAAGAAATGCAAATGAATGCTTTGCTGAGCTGCAATCCGGTCACAATGATGCAACGTCGGTAAAAAGAAAGCCTCCTATCTAAAACACTAAAATTCTTTTTGCCTTGCAGCAGACTGGCCAGCCATCCCTGTGACCTATAACCCAGGCACTGTTTCCCATTCAGACATCTTTCTGAGTCCCCACGTTTGGGTTTTGTATAAATCTTGTGGACTTTTGCCAGAAACTATGCCAAAGGCATGAACTTCTGATCCGTTTTCACTACAGCCAAAGCAGCTGCCCAGGCATACATCAGCCTACCCTTTCATTACTACATCCTTTTCCTGGCCTTAGCGCTGCAAACTTGCCTAACTCAAATCAGTGCAGAAAGACAAAGGTCACATTCCCTTCCTGTCATTTTGAGTATGTTGTACCTTTCTCTAAATGTTTCTTTTGGTTTCCCCTCCTCTACTTCATGAAACACAAGCTGGTTGTCTTTGCTGTCAAGACTTTTAGAGCTTACCCTCCTCTGAGCATCACCTCTGAACACCTAGTGAAAGGTCAGCTCCCATGTCTGATGGACAGTGCTGACAGACACCAACAGATCTGAAACATTTTCAACAGCACCTTTGAGCTTCCTCCACTAAACGTTTGCAAAGCTCCTTCACTGCCTTGCTTAAAACTCTCTTTATACTAAAACTGTAATGCTCACAAAGGAATAACGATGACAGCTAGTCCTCAGCTTCTCAGGCATCTCTGTCTCTCAGGCTGAGCAACAAAATTGCCCCCCTTTTTTCTCTTCACCCACTCATCTCTTCATCAGACTCTGTCTTTGTCTCTTGCTTTATATTTCATTAAAATACATAACCTGAGCTTTTTTTTTCAGAAATTATAATAATGATTGTATAAGACTTTCAGCCAATGTTCAACACTGATATCTTTCCTAACACCTCAACTGCTTTGCATGCATTCAGATTGGCACGTTGGGGAGTAATGTTGTCAGGTAGGATAGGCTGGCCTGTCAGGGTGCAACCATATTCCTATCTTAAACAGTGCCTGGAGGTGGTCCTGGGAATGGAAAAATAATCAGCTGTACTGCTAAACAGTTTAGCACAGCCCCAACACAAGTCTGTAAGCACCCCACAGGAACAGCTACTCTGTCCTCAGTACACAGGAATATTTCTTAGTAAGTTAAGTTTACTTGATTTCTCCAGCCATATTCTGAAAGGTCACCCTCCTTTTAGGCTTCAGCACTTGCCTGCTTACATGCATGACCCTGGAGTTTTGACTTATCAATAACTGTGAAAGGCTAAAGGCAGCTTTATGCAAAGTACCATTCCAGCCCTGTTATTAATTTTCTTGTTCCTTAATGACCAGTCACATTTTAAACGTTATAATCAAGTGCTTTATGCCACCAGGTTTTAATCAAGTCAGACATGCAGGAATTATTCTCATCAATGAGTATGTCCCGTGCCTCCTCCTTTCTGCTGACAGTCCTAAGGGAGTGGTGCTCGTCAAAGCAAGAGATCATCTTCTCTGTGCATTATCTGCTGCATTAGTTCAATTTGTTTGAAGCATCCTGAACCTGAACTTATATTGTGGCTGCCACCTTAGCAGCACTGTAACATCCCTGGCCACTTTGCAGGAACTGCTGGGTACTGAAAGAAGCGATTGTTTATTTTTCCTGACTTTGGGAGCAGTTCTGTGCCAACTCCGTTGTACACCAAATTTAAATACAACCTCAGCACTGCCCTGAATCTTGCTATTTTGTACTGTGCTCTCCAGGCTATTACATGGGAAGGATATGGCTGGAGGTAAATGCACTCTAGGACTAATGCACATATTAGAAGTACATTGACAGCTGTATGAAAATGGTGCCAAACTAATAAAATATCATCCCTAAGCCAGTTACCCCTAAAATTTAGCTTTAAAAACACTACAGATGAGATTCTGTAAGGGAAGGAGGAGTGCAGCATCCCAGTGCAATTTGCTACCACCTATCAATTTGATTACTGCTGGGGTAAAGTTGAGGGGGTTGAGAGGAGAGAGACAGAAAAACAAGAGAGATGTGAGACATTATTAAAGCATGGTCTCATCCTATTCACACTGGAAATGCCAAATTTAACTAGTCAAAAAATCTCCTTTGATGTGGCAAGAGCCCTCAGCAGGAGTAGTTCTGCCATAAAGAAATTTCTGTTGAGACAAATTCCAGTCTTAAAATTTCAGGTCAAGGTGATCCACAGTATCTGACATCTCTAAAGGGCAATTTGTCATCCCCCCTGCCAGAAAACCCCGGAATCACTAAATGCACCAAGCACACTGACAGCTCCACCTTGTCTCTTAACTATCACTTGTCTTAAAGCAGCTCTCATGGCCTCAACTGCAAAAAAAAAAAAAAAAAAAAAAAAAAAAAAAAAAAAAAAAAAATGTTCTTTAACAGCCTCAAGCACACAAATAAAGCAGTTTTGGTTTTGTCTCTAAAGAAGCCCTTTTTAAGAGTTCAGGCCTGTGTGTCCTTGAAGCAAGTGTGCTTTCAAAAAGGAAATCTTGAGTCCAAGATCAACAGGGGAAGGATCAGGAGACTGGAAATAAAATCAGCTCTTAGCCTGAAGAAAGTACACTCAATGAAAGAACCTGACTGGGGAATGTGGGCATTAATGGCTTTCAAAAGATCACAGTTTCTGGTTTGAACGAAGGATGGTTTTGACCTTTGGTATGGATACATCAGGCAACCCACTGATGTTCTCCTGTTAGTCCTTTCCATGAACAGCAGTATCTGATTGATCAGCACCCTGCTTGGTCCTGCTCAGCACTCAGGGAGAGAAAAAGACTTCTTCAGAGAATGAATCCTAGGTTTGGGTATGACTCAAGACAGCTCAGTCAGGGTAAATGGAGGAAGTTCACTGTACTGCTGAAAAATCTCAAGCTTCCTTTCCAACAGCACTGCATATATTTTTCCTGCAAAGAAAGTTTCTGTAAAGTCACTGTTTCTAACCAACAATGACAGAGCAGGCCCAAGACAGACCCACCATGAGCAAGGCCATGCAAATCATATCACACAATCTGGAGAAGTACCCCAGACCTCCCCAGGGAAACCACAGACTGGTACTCTCATCACGTTTTCCATAACTACCCTGCCTCAAGTGAAGCAACTGGATTCCCATCCTGACTTCCATGTTGCCTTCAGAGTACAGTCCCGTGAAACCTTTTCCTATTGCAACCTGCAGGGCTTTACAGTTCCTGCTACAGCTCACAACACTGAGATGCTGCCTTTAACTCCTGCAGCCTACACAGACCTCTCCTTCTGACTGACAACCCCTCTCATCAGCACAGCAACCTGGATGTGGAAATCCCTACTTGTAACAGTGTGTGTGGTTCTTCTTGACATAAAATAATAAAATAGCTAACAGGGCCTATGTGTGACAGGCTGAGACACTTGTCACGAGAGCTCTCCAAGGAAAAGAGAGATGTCAGCCCAATTTTGCAAACCTGCATCTCTCACAGTCCACACCAGGTGTGGAGAATGTGAAGGGAGATTTAGAGAAGTGGTCACAGACAGCTAAAGAGAGGAAAAACAAAATCTTGTAATTCCTTTACCTAAGAGCTAACCTCTCCTGTGTAAAACAGAAAAGGCTGAGCTAGTGCTTTTGTGTTTGATTATTTTTTTTTCACCTTTAATTATGCATCATCAGTGACAAGCTCATGTGGAGCTAAAAGCTGGATCTGAGCATGAAGCTAATTTTTGGAGCTATTGGCTGTTCACTACCAGGAATAAAAATGATTCCTTGTCTTCCTAGATTTGGTTTAAGGAATAAAACCTCTTTGTCTCTCCCTCCATATTAGCTGCCTACAGACAGCTCCATTTTCCATTTGTGCATTTAATTATCCCTTCCTATGTGAGCTACTTTACATTTGTGTTTATTGAATCTCAGTGTATTGATTTCAGCTCCCTTCTTGAATTCATCATAGTCGGACTCAGGGCTAATCCTATTCTCCAATGCATTGGCGATTGCTTCCAGCTTTGTGTTGCATATGAATTTGATTAGCATACTCTCCATTCTGGTCTCCAGTGGAAATGTTAATGAAAACATCGAGCAGTACCACATCTAGAGCACATACACACAGGGCTCCATGCACCACTGCCTAACATGACTCTTAAACCTTTAATAATACTCAGTACTGCTGGGGTACGGACGGCCAACTTGCCAGCACTTGGCTAAGTGATTCGCAGCATTCCAACACATTTCATATTCTGCAGGAACAACTAACAAACCGGGATCAAAAGTAAGGGGAGGCCAAGAAACCAGCATTTGAATTGGGAAGGTATGGAAGTTTGACGTTTATTGAGAGTCAGAGCTCAAATCTAAGGATACCATAACAGTCCCTGAAATTTCAGCTTCAAAAAACAAAAACCTGAGAAGGCACACTTGTATTTTTGGCATGTTGACTGTTATCTCAAGCTTAATCTCACTGGTGTGGCTCTTCTCACATACTTTAAAATGATGCCAAATGGCAAAGTAGGCTGTTTCTAGTGTGAATCTAACTTTCCAGAAATAAAAGGATTTAAGATTTAGGGGTTAGTTCATGCTCATCTCATTAATCAAATCATTCATTGTGGCCAAAATACATTGGAATGGACATGGACATAATTGCTTTCATATTCTAATTTACCTAAAATGAAACACAATTTCCCATTTTCATCAGCGGAATTAAGCTGTTTATATCCATGACCGTTTCCTAGTCATAAAGCTTAGTGTTTTTTGGTCTTTTTCTCGGGTAGTGGGGGGTGTGTGTGTGAAGACTACCTCCCCACATGGGTTGGTTATTGAGCCAGGCATTCACCAGTGTTGAAGTTTAATATACCAGTGCTCAATTCCCATGTTCCCTCTTGTTTGCAAGTTTAATTCTGCCATTCATTTCCCACGTCTTTCTCTCCTGCCATGGGAGATGAGGCATTGCAATGTACTTTACTTCAACTCCTTCTCTTTTCTAACACAGTAGAATCTCAGCACCCATCAGAAGACCCCCAAATGCTAATCCCTGGTAGCAGTAAGGAAACAAGATACACAGAGGGCAAAATTATTCTGTTTATGATGAGATTAATCTCTTTCTGAAATGCACCAGACATGTCCTAGAAGGGCTGACTTATTCCTGGCTCAAGAAAGATGCATGCAAAGAGTGCAGTTTTGGCCTCTGGAATGTATCAGATGGCACAGTATTTTTAAAAAATACTCTTTTCCAATCCTGCCCTCATATTTCTGTGTTCATAGCAACTGTTTCTTCCAGAATTTTGTTGCTGCAGGACTCCATCGCTCTTACTGTACCTCTTGCAACAGCTCGTTGGACCACGCAGCAATGTTCAGAAAAGAACACTGATCATTCACTTCCAAAGCCACATGCACCCAGCCAGGTTAATTTTCATTATCAGCAGTGGGTGTTTGGATCTGTGATACCGGAACATGGTAACTCATTTCTGAGGGAGGCTCACAAGTGGCTCTAAGTAAGTATAAATAGAACAATGATGCCGTAAAATTTGTTCTACTTGAGCAAAGTGTCGTTCTGACCTAAAAAGTGGGAAGTTCTATTCTGGCTTTGAAAAGTTGCCCTGAAACCAGATCGATTGTCCCACCAAGTATGATGCATCACTGCATCATCTGTCCTGTTCTTATCGTTCTTTTTAGCTAAGCTATAACTGCAACCTGTTTCTGGCCTTCTCTTATTTGCCCTCACTCTCTGTTGAAAATTCCATATATTTTACTTATAAATCTATTACTATATCTTTAATCCATCTATGTATAATTAATGAGTAATTATAGAATGACTGCTAATAAAGAGCACTGCTCAGATATCAACTCACACTGCTTTTACAACTTCATGTGATGAAAATCTCTCCTTTGGGCAACTCTATTGACAGTGGCAATGGGCTCTCCAGTCTGCAGAGGATCACTGTGGTTGAAGCTGGTCTGATACCACTGTCCTAGAGCAGCAGAAGGTTTTCTCAAACACGACCACATTCAGAAGGCTTACGCAAAGTCAACTGGTTCCTAACAGTTCCTACCTTGCTGTCACCGAAGCAAGGGAAAAATGCATTAAGTGCTTGCATAAATTTAATGTCTCTATATATCTAGAAACAGCACCTGGGATGTCATTCAGTCAAAAACCATGGAAGATGTGTTTAGCATCATGTTGAGTAGATGGAAACAGGTGTTAACCTGTACAGGCTCCATTTTCCAAAGGAACAGATGGCCTGGAATACGCTTGTCCTTTCTCATTTTTCAGTCGTCTCATCGACTACTTTGCTCTTCCACTCTGCAAAACCCTTAAGCCCAGGAGGAAATTCTCTGAGCTGCTATAGAGAGGCTTTTATTGCACTTTAATTTAAGAGACTCTCTATGACCCTATTTATAACGTACCCATGTTCTGAATAGGGTAGCAAGGGAAAGAAAAGCTATTGTCTGAATTGCAGAGAGTGGAAATGGAAGCACAGACAAAGCTCCTGAAAAGACTTAAATGATGCCTAATGATGGGGGCAATCAAAAAGCAGTATTCTCAAAGGCACGTGCCTAACTAATCCTCATTGATTTAATTGAAAGGTGAGCAATCTAAAGGAGGGGTTTTTAGCATTTCACTGTGTATTTATCTGCATCATGAAATGCCTGAATACCTTTGGAAATCTGGCCCTCGACCTCTATCCCATTTTAGGAAAGAGAAGTAAGCAACTAGAGAAGTAAATCAAAGGAGTTTGGAGTCCTCAGTGTAGAAGTCTTTTCTGAAAAATAAGTGTAAACTCCGTCTTTATTTAAAATACTACCGTAAGTAGTTTACCTGGAAATTCCAGGGCTATTAATTGATCTGCTTGACCTCATCATCCTACTCATGAATTCATCCTTCTCATTCCCTGCAGACTCTTGAGCTGGGTACTACTGGCACTGTTTAGATTAGGCTTTAACAAGTGCCGAAAGCTTTATGTTTTTGTAATGAGAATTGAAATAAAGATGAAAACTACAGGCTTTGTTCAAACAAGAACAATGTGGATCTGGCAGAATTCAAACCAAGCTGAAATACTGACCTATGTAAAAGCCAAGGATGAAATATGAACATGCTGAAAAGCATTCCAGCAAGATACAACTAGCTTTAACCAAACAGTCTCATATAGAAACAGTAGCTATGCATTTGCAAGTATTCTACACTTAGTAATGCACAGAATTCACCTCTTACTATTTTAAAATAAGCAAAAAAATAATAGATTTAAATTTTTAAAAAAATAGGTGTAAGAAAATCAAGCAATTTCACACAGATGGAACTGCAGATAACTGAAAATCTAGATGTGTAATTCTTCAGCGATCCTTCCATGAAGAAATGAGCCAGAGAGAGAACAGAAGAGACTATGAACAGGGACTAATTCATTGTTATGGAATTAAAATAACACTGCCTGGCATGTCATCAGCTGAGCTGGGAAATCCCGGGCAATTCTTCACCATTACTTGGCTTGTGTCCTTGGCTTCTCTTATCCTTTTGTTCTCTTATAAGCTCTTCTGGACTTGTGTCTTCTAGTGGAACAAGCAAGTTGGTGAGAACAAAAGCAGAAAATTAAGCAGGTACATTATAAAGCAAAACCTCCCAACATTTAAAGATGAGAATTTGTCTGCTTGCAAATTCTCTCAGTGTGGACTCCGCACTGTGTGGACTGGTGAGTTTATGTCCCTTCTCTTCTTAAAACCCTCTTCAGCCTGCAGGGGAAAGGACTCCACCATCTCCTTTCACAGCTTCCCATCATACAATTTTTTTTGTAGTTCTCCATTTCCAGTTCTTCCAATCTGTTTGCCTCTTCTGCCACAATCTATCTGTACACCACCATTATCCACAAGCCTCACAAGGTAACAGAACATAATCACTTTTATGTGCTTGTCTGCCTTAATCTCTGGAAGAGTTCCCTGCAATCTCTCTCTGGGGAGTTCTTTTGTTAGATCATTCCCCGTTTGGAAGAGCTGTATTTAATGTTTATACTATGGAAGAGATCACTGGCAGGTCTGTCCAAGTCCTGCTCCAGTTGTTGAAATCTGTGAGAAAAGGAGCTGACAGCAACCCTTTTGCTGAAAATAAACTAACAATCAGCATTGCTTTTTTTCAATAATTTCATTGCTGCTTTAACATGAAGAGAATAAACTAGGCAGAATGGGTCAATTTCAAGATTACTCCTCTGTAGAGGGAAAGGTTTTAAACAGATCTGTTCTGGCATCAAATGACACGAGTAATTTTTAGGTTATTGATCTCTTCTCAGCACAATTTCTTTGTGATTATTTTACCTCTCCATTCTTGCCTCATCACTCCTCCATAAGGACCCTCCAAAGGAGTGGTGATCTATTCCTCTTTTCCATCATATGCACTCCAGTTTACCTTCCATAATTGCAGAAACAATGCTCAGTGAGTACCAGAAGTTTGGATACAGACTTATGGAAGGAATAAAAGACATTTTTACGTGCACTGTTCATTTTCTACTTTCCCGACCATAAGTGAAACAACCATCCCAAATTCATGCTGATAAAACTTTTAGATACCACTACGAGTGAATTCAATAAAAGCCCTTGACATCAGCTTCACACAGTACCAATCTGTTCTAATCTTTCCCAACAACTGCACTAAACCATCACCAGCAGTCCCACTCCCACAAATGCTCACAGCAGTACTGCTCTGAAGATGGACCTGCCCAATGCAGACGGAGTTGTCCTAGGAAAAAGGATCACCAAAAAAGCATAGGCGAGGCAGGAAAAGATGACCTCACAAAGACCTAAAATAACCTTTCTGTAATTAAAAAATGCTTTCAGAGCAAGTCCTAAGGCTACACCTTCTTATAGGTTCAATCCCTGCTCACTACAAAGGCGACCGATGAGTTTATTTGGCTGTTCCCATGTTAGCTCACATGAGATGGCCTTGAAAGTTCCCAAATAGAAGACTCCATGAATCACAAGACACCTCTGCCATTGCTGCACCACTCTCCCAGTGAAAAGTCTTTCTTAATGTCCCATCTGAACCTCTCAAGCCACAGCTTGTGGCTGTTGCCAATGTTATACTGTCTACTGCTGCTTATAAAAATTTGGTTCTTAGTAATTATACATCAAATTCCATAGGCTTCTAGCTCACCTTTTAATCTCCTCTACACTAAACACGCTTAGATCATTCAATCTGTTTTCACAGGACATGTACCATAGGCCATCATTGCCTCAGTAGTTGTCCCCACTATACCCTCCCCAGTTTCTCCGTATACTTCCTGAATTGTTGAGCCTCAAACTCGACACACATTCCTGGGTCACTGAGGGAGATGAAGAGTTCTACAGGAGTCAGCTCTCATCCTGAAGACATCCAACTGGTGTAACTGGGCTACAACAGGAACAGTGTGCCCAGCAGGTTAAGGGAAGCTCTTCCTTCCAACAACTATGTGAAACTGAACACAAGCGTGAGCCTCTTGTCTGTAAGATTCTGTGGTAGGGAACATTTCCTGGTGTCTGAGAGTTTCCTACTATGACTCACTTATCTTGTGAGTTCCAGAACACTGGATCTCAAGGGCAGTGCAGCTTTGCAAGTGGGTTGCTTTTGTTGGAGGTGAGGATGGGTTTCAAGCAAACTGATGCAGAGGAAAGCCTGGAGCTTGGAGTTCTCACGTCCATGGTGGATGTTATTTCCATTAGGCCTTTGAGACAATGGAGTGACAGCTGTCTTACCTACTCACTAGAGTGATCTGGACTTGAAGTGGATGTTAGATCAAGCAGTGAAAGGAAGACAGCTCACAGCTGTCAGTACAAGAGGAGCTGTGTGTGTGCTGTTACATGGGGAGGTCAAGCAGAGAAGACTCCACACCCTCACTATGAGTCATGAGGGATGAGGAGGTGTTGCAAGTGCAAATTTCTGCTGCTGACAGCTTGGACACTTATTTTTCCCTTTGTGTATCCCATCCACCAATAGAAAGAAAGATGGCCAGCACTATGCTGTTGCATGTGAAAATAAGCACCTTCATGGATTTAATGCAACGTGATGGGTTTGCAGTATGAAGGGCAGGCAAGCATATTGGATAAGATTATTTTCTTATAGCCTCCCTACCTCATGGGTTAAGTTGCTGTTAAATAGGAGCCTCTCTCCTTCTGTTGCTTTAAAGAAGCTATGAGAGATGCAGACTGTTTTGAGGTTCACACTGTGAACAGTAAAGCAGAATGAATGTACAAGTTGCAAATGCTACTGTGTACATTAAAATACTCTGATCACAGCAAGAATGTCTGTTTATGAGGGCTGCCTCTCCCTGGAAGAGCAGTGAAGCCAGAGTGCATTTTGGAAAGCTCTACCTTAGACAGACGGACCCAAGTTTGCAGACATGGGACAGCATTTGAGAAAATTTCTCCTACCCTTCAGGAGAAGACCAGTCCCAATTACCCTACAGTTCAGTGATCTATAAGCCAAAAAGAAAGGGTTGTTTTAACATGTAGTACCCCACCCTCCACTCCCACATACACCTTACTTACATGCCTCTACAGTGCCTGGATATACTGAGTTCAGGAGAAAATCTTTCATCCTTTAAAGACAGCCTGAGAAGGGCTTCCAGTTTAGGATGGAAGATCACTCAGAAAGCAGGTTTACATCATCTTGGGAACCTGGTACTGCCAGTTTCAAGAACTCACACAAACTTTTAAATTTGCTATGATTAAATAATGCTCCACTCTTTTGTGGGATCTGAGAGTACTGCATAATCTGACATTTCTCCTCAAGGTAGAATATATTGCCTGACACTCTCTGCAATGCAAAATGAGTGGGCCACAGACTGAAAAGGCTTAGCTAAGATCATACCAGAGCCTTTTCATTTATTTTCAGGAAGTTCTTTTCTCAAGTGTCTCTCATGACAACACGCACAAAGTTTGCCATATCAGGCCCCTGACCTACAGTGGGCTTTCATTGCAGTCATTTTGTGCTACAAATACACAGAACAGACATTAAAGAGCAGTTCTGCCTGTTGAAGCTGAGGAGGACCAACCTTGCCATCGCACAAATCTGGTATAGAGTCAGGAATGGTAAACCTAAAGGACTGTTCCAGAGCTGACAGTACTTAGGAAATAATTAGGACCAACTCATGTTTTCGTGCACGTTACTGCATTGCACCCACAGGTATTCCCAAAACCAAAACGGACAACCAAGAAGGATGCTAGGCAAAAAACCTCCAGAGGATCCCTTTAAACAGAATATCTATGATTCTGCAAATTTCATGTTCAAAACCAAGAATGATAAGCAGGAATGGCTAAGTCCCTAGGAGGCTTAGGGTAAAGGCTGTATTTCTTCACTTAGCATTTCCTAGAAATTAATTCAGGTGGCTTTCCCCTCTGCATTCCGACTTTCCTGAGTCACATTTACCCTCTGCTGATGCCTACAGAACTGAGCCCTTACAGCACTGTGCATTGGGAAAAATCTTGCCAGATGTACCCCAGCAGACAAAATCCTTGTCCACAGTGGCTCATCAACGATACCAGAAACAGCATATTTTCTTTTAGTACTTCCCCTTTAAAACACAGACTCAAGGTTGCTGCATGCATTAAACACCAAATATTTGGTGCTGCAAAGGCCACAGATGTTAAAAGGATGGTGACAGGGAGCCTTCCATCCCAGCAACCTCACTCACCCAGAGAGGAAATGATGGTGCCAGCAGCACTTTGCCAGGTCAGTCACTCAACTGTCAGATACAGCTGAAAGGATGAAGAGCAAAGAGGGTGAAGTAGAGTCAAGACACAAAGTTCAAGTCTCGTTTTGTTCTTTACCAAAGTTTGGTGGGAAAGAACTGGCTAAGGGCCCATTTTCCATTCAAAACCCAAATTGCTTTGATAATTAGCAAGCCTACTGGAACATGTGCAGAGCCTAGGCATAAAAGGAAAAGCAGATGATAGCGTGTCAAGAATCATATTTGATATAGATTAAAATTACTGAAATATAGGGAATTATGGAAAAATACAATCATTTTGCAATTAAGATTAGGACCAAAAAAGGATTTGCATTCATTGTAACAAGCAAGACCAGTAACAACTAACAACCACCTACAGAGATGGAGCTATTAACATGCAAATGATTGTTATTCTGACCGAGATATTTCTACCAAAAATGTGGCATTTATGCAGATTTTAAAGAAGTTTTTTGAAGCAAGGTATGTATGGATAAAGAGCCAGGCGTGGGAACACTGTTTACTCAGGAAAACAGTTCTGCTTGATGCAGAAGAAAACCAAGAAACACAATTACAGACCTGGGGCTGGAACAGACATGGTGTGGGATTCCAGCAAACGTCCCTGACAACACAATTACAATGAAGAGCGAGCTTTGGGGCCAGAATGCTAATGTAAGAAATGCAAACCTTTATTTAACAACTTAGAGGAGCAAAAATCGGGGGCAAAAGAGGATGCTACTGACTTGAAGGAAGGAAATAGGAAAAAATAGAAAATTTTTGTAGAAATTGTAGAAATACCTGAGCTCTTCAGAAGTAAACAAATAGTTTATGCCTATAGCCACAAGCACAATTCACAAGGAGAAGGCATTACATGAAAGTACCCTAAACACAACTTCCTTTATTATCAACATCCTTTGTGATTACTGCCCTAGTTTCAATGGAGCTTTGACTCCTTCATACTACATAGGTCTTAACAAATTAATTGAGGTCCATTTTTACAGGCAGGGGACAAGGACCACTGAACTCTAGTGGGAGGCAAAAATGAGTACAGAACTCATTCAGAATACCCAATGAATGGCAGGCACACAAGACTTTTTATCTTGCTAGTGTGTTGTCAAGACCTTGGCAGAGGTCAGTAAAGAAGCAGGAGAGACAAGTAGAGCAAGCACCAAAACTGAAGAGGAAGACATTCCATTGCTGTGGGAAAATTCTACCTTTAAACAAGATATAGGAGAATGTTCTTCTGCATAGGACGTCAGTGTGTTTGAGAAAAAGACACTGAATTTCCCTGCAGCTCCCTTTTACATTCATAGAAATTCAGACCTGTGAGATTTCAAGCATCAGGGAAAGCGGCCACTTTCTAGGAGTCGGTTTTACCCAATTTCTGAAGGTCCTGGAAGTCTCTTTTGTGACTCTGGTAGCAGGGCTGTATTTTAAAACTGCATTGTATGGCTTTATCAGAGAGACTTTGAAAGATACTCTAATGTATGGGTTTGACCTGTGTGGTAGAAATGGGATGAGGGTGACAGCCAGAAAGTGCAAGAGCTGAGGAAGTTACATCAATCTCCCACTTAGCACTGCTTTCGCAGTCCTACGTAATCCACAAGAAGGGCATTTTACGAGGACCTGAATTCGCAAATATAAAATTTTAACTCCATATCTTGAAGTGCACAGTGAGGTTCTTTCAGCTCTGCCCAGGATGTTTTTCAAAAATTGGAAAGGCAAACACATCTCTGCAAACAAAAGCCACCCACCTGCTGATGAAACAAAAATAAAATAAACAGGCTCAGTTGGTGGGTCTAAAGTCTACTGTGCCAAAGCCAGTGAATGGACATTTAACACTATTTCTTTTTCACTTGGAACTCTGGTTGTTTCATTTGTCTATTCTAATGTGAACATCACCAGATAAATGCTGAATACCCTGAACACTGTACTCCCACAGGGAATGTGTAAGAGATAAGAATGACTGGCACATTAGGGTTTTTTGCCCCACAATGAACGTAGGAGCAGCTGTTGAAAGAAGCCTTTTTGGCCTAATAAGCAGTAAGGCAGGATCCAAGTATTTTAGGGTCTTGACACCCTCCTAGATTCTCAGATTACAGTGTCACAGAATGGGTTCTCTTGGAAGTGACCACAGCGAGTCATCTAGTCCAACCTCAGTACACCTACTTCTTGCTTTTCTACAGTTGTCGGAAGTATCACACAATCCCTGCCAATGGCCAAGACACAGGGGATCAGGGAATGGTTCATCTGGCCACCATCCACACTGGTATTAGCTTGGATAAAGCACAGATGTGGATCTTCTACCTCCTGTTACTTTGTATTGGAGAACTGATTGTAAGAGAAACACTTTATATACGGTTTAGAATAACCTGCCCATTTGGGATGATTCCACAAACCCAGATGCAAGTTAAGGACAAAAACACTGTGCTTGGCTAACACAGTAATTATTTAATATGTCTTTTTAACTTCAACACTTCAACATCGTATTTTCTAAGCCAGGAAAGTCTGTCACCTTTATTTTATAGATACAGCAAAGGGTAGTGAACTGTAATATATAAATCTGTACTGGCCCCTTGATTGCCCCAGTCTAAGGGAGGGACCTGAGTGCCCACAGCTTCTTTGTCCTTCAGGCCATGTCACTAACGCTCCTTCCCATCCAAACACAGGACTGTAAAAGAAGAGAGGAGATAGTCATATTCCCCTTGTTGCACCAGTAGGAGCTTGAATGTTCTCCCAGACTCTCAGCTGAGACGTGGATACAGCAGCTAAGGCTGTGCAGTCCTAGTAAATTTGAATGTGCACAGATGCAGTAATGTTAATAAACTGCATGCAACTTCACTGGCATTAAGACTTGGCCTGGTAAAACTTGTACTTCAGTTCCAAGCCATGGATGATCCAGGGGTCACTCATAAGTAGAAAGCTGCATGAAGCTACACTATTTTGGGAATTACCAGTGGTTTACTACCACAGATCTGATTCCATGCCAGGTGGCTTTACTGCCTGAAAATGCTGCAAGGTACATTTGATTTATTGGTACAGACATAACTTGCTGGAGATCATCCAGCTAGTCTATGGCAGAGCTTTGACTACAGCCCAAGTTGCCTGAGTCCTGGTCTGGCTCATAATCACTAAGCCACATTTCCAATATTAGTGCTCCTCTTGTTCAGCACAAGCTTTTCAATTTGCACAGCAGCAGGTTATTTGGACCAACAACTGTCAGTTTGAGTGAGTCTGTGCTCCTACAACTCGCTTAGTAGTACACACAAACTTCTCAGCCCACAGATTCCAAAAGCTGTGAAAATCTAGACAGTATTCTGTAACATACACATAGCCTTCACAATATAAATATACCTCACGTTTTCATATCATATGTTTCCTCAATACTACAGCCAAAAGCATGGTCAGTTCCCATAACTTTAAATTACATACCCTTGAGTCTCAAGACAGTGACTCAAGCTCTTACAAGGTCCTTATAAATGTCGGCATTTAGTCTTAAATTCAGAACAGAGACCTGCTAACTGATTGTTGGGATGGATCCATATGGAACCATATTGCATGCTCTTCTTGGCTAGCACATGATGGTACATTCACCCAGAAATATCATGGGTATAACATGAATATCTAAGAGGACAAACAGCAAAAGACTGCCTCCTTTCGCCTGGAGAAAGTACAATTTTATGGCAGCGGAAAACTAATCAGCCAATCTCTCTCTCTAGTTCTCTCTGCTATAGGACAGTTCAAATGAACAGAGTGTGATTACTACTGCAAGGCAAGGACAGTTTGGGACACACAGTCTTTTTAGGGTGGTTCCTGCCTTTCAGTCAGCTCTTATAATCAGATAAGGCCTTGAATCCTAAATCTCAGTTCTCTCAACTTCTGAGAATCTGACCAAGTGTTTTTACTTGGTCTAACTGGACATAGAATCCCAGAATTTTTTAGATTGGAAAAGACCTCCTGAGATCATCGAGTCCAACTGTTAACCCAGGACTTCCAAGCCCACCATGTGCCTAAATGCCACATCTACACATCTTTTAAATACATCCAGGAATGGTGACTCACCCACTTCCCTGGGCAGCCTGTTCTAGGCCTTGACTGCCATTTTGGTGATGAAATTTTTCCCAACATCCAATCTAAAACTCACTTGGTGCAATTTGGGGTCATTTCTTCTTGAAGTATCACTTTACTACTTGAGAGAAGAGACTGACACTGATCTCTTCAACTAATTATTGCAATCAAATCTGTCTTGTGATCCAGGTTCTTCTTCACTATAGCAGACACTTACAATCCTTCTCTAATGCGTCTTTCCACCCTACAGATCAGCCTATGTTTGATTCTGCATGCTCAGCCTTTATTAGGTAAATAAACTGAAGTTGTGTGATCTAGGATACCTGACAACTTGCAACTGCTAACAATACTTCTTTAGAACTGCAAAAGACTGCATGGTCCTAGTGACTACAGCTACATGTCAGATAAGCTATAATAATAAAATATGAATAAATATAATAAACCACTTTTTTAAATATGCCAGTATTAAAAGTAACCTTTATGTAACCCATCGAGAAGCAGGTGGGGTAATCGAGAATAGAGAACTATTTTGGTGGAAGGACCAAATTATAGAGTGAAAAGAAGAACAAAGAAAAAAGGGCTATAAAAGCAACTTTCTTTCATATTATATGCACATACATGCAATACATACTGCTGTAGAATTACATATTTACTTTTGTAGAGTTTCTGAGCTGTTGAAAATTGTCCTACTGTCAAAGATGAATTTCAGTAAACTGAGCTCTATTCAGCAGAGCCAAGCAGTTCTGAAGACCTACCTAGCTGACAGCATATCCTTACACCACAGCTTCCCAACATAACCCCTGGGAAGAACCCTGGGACACATCTGTAATGATATTTGAGCAGTGGTGACATAGTCGAGTGACATGAGCTCTAATGCTCTTTGCACTGGTTCTCTTAAAAACTCACTTATCCCAATTCTACATCTGTAAGGATCCAAACAGTTTGAAAAATGCTGTTTGTCCAGTCACTTTCAAATAATTTGGTGTGAAGAATATTTTGAGTAGTGACCAAGGAGATGCCTGGTCTCGCTGAAATTGTTTGTTATAGATCAAACACAGACCAAGGTCTGTTAAAAGTTTATGGAGGTTTGGATGCAGCAACTCAGTCGTGCATCTACTGACCACTGGAGAGAAATGTTGTGCTAAAACACAGGAAGCCTTATGTATGCACAGCCAGAAGTTCAATTTTCTTTGCAACGCTGGTAATTTTAATATAATCTATAACGTGGATAGGAGACAAATGCCTGGAAAGCAGTATTGCAATGATCCCTTTGATGAGAAGAGAGTTCACTTTCCAAACAAATTGAGCTAAAGAACAGAGAAGGGATCAGCTGTTTGCAGGACTGATCATGTCTTCTCTTAAAGCATACCAAACCCATAAGGTCGTGGTAGTCTCAAGAGGATTTCTTAGACTGCAGCAAATTCAAGTTCAGCTGAAGTGTTCAAAAACCTCTAGCTTGGGAATGGGTTATGGAAGCTGAAGATCTGGCTCCTTAAAGATAAAGGGTGTTTCATATTGCTTTCCTAATTGTTCTGGGGGAAGAAAGCTGTTTGCAGCAAGCTCTGTTCAACCTTGGGACTAATGGGAGGCATGAAGGAGCCTTGTTAACAAACAAAAGGCTTTGGAGCTTTGTAAATGGAAAAAAATCTGCCAACAAAGCTGAGTTTTATACTGAGTTGGTTATTTTCATCTTACACAAGCATGGGATGAACAGCGAGACCACTAAAAATACTACAAGTACACAACTATTGTTTTTCACTTTACATTATGAATTTGATTTTTTTAAAGACAACCCCCCAGAAAAACTCCCCAGAAAAGGTTTTACATCTCAGAGGGAAAAGCAGGACAAGAAGAGGCAAAGGAATTTGGTAAGGTGACAGAAAGTCAGCTGCAAAGCCCTATTTCCCATCCACCCTTACATTAGGTGTTTCCTGCAAGCACTTGTGGGGCAAGAAGGACACTGTTCAAAGAGAGATTTAGAACTCCTCTTTCCCCAGGAAACTATGCAGAAACCTGAAAGTATTTTTGACAGAGGAAAACTGCTTGAAAGATTCTGAAGGATTCTTGCCCAGGTTTAGCTTTCCTAGGATTTCAGTTGCTTTTGGGGCTGAAACTCTATTGCAAATTTTGTCCACCAATCCTTCCCACTAGCAAAAAAGCAATGTATCTCCCAAATTCCATATGGCAATACAATTCTACCAAGAAATGGATTTTTTTTTCCCCTGTTATGACCTAATTTCTGAAATCCTTGAGGCAATTTTCAGCCTGATAGTGGCAGATGCTGCACATTAGGCAACCATGTTCTGAAGTCAGGATATTTACCTGGATCATAGTATTTATGCTGTTCTCTAGTTTCCTGTGCAATACCCATCATCACGTTATTCAAGCACTCTTGGTATCACTGTGTTGGTATAAACAGGAATGATCACACTCATTACAGATTATAAACCACCATCACACCTTTTTGCAGAATGCGACAAAACACAAAGCAAGCAATAGTTCCTTCTCTAGGTCTCAAAATACAGTAGTTTGTAGCTGTACCAGGTTAGAATATAGCAAATAATCTCTCCAGAAAATGGTAGATCTCTAGTAATCACAGAATAGAGTATTTCCATTGAGTACAGCTCTCATAGGGATCTTCTACAGATATTGACAGAAGGAGAAAGCATCATTAATTGTGACATTATCTACAGCCCTTGGTCTTCCTCTACAAGGCTGAGCTGGTGGAATGAGGTTTAGAGACAGCATCAACCCATAACTGCGTTGTGGCTAGAGGTGTAACTAACCTATGTCCAGGTGTGACAAGGATATGTCACACCTACGCTGGGGGCTATGCTTGGGTCCCTTTAATCTCGCTGCTTTATGAGGCAGGAAGGTGATTGTGGTTGTAGCAAAAATCCTGTGAAAGGGGCAGCCTTTGCCTCAAACTACACAGAACATGTACGATCCCTGGTTCTCTGGAGAGACACCCCAGCTTTCTCAGGCTCTCAGGTGCTGACGTGCCTTCTAACCTGATGACACACCTAAATGAGCAGCAGATCAGAGCCAAGAGCATGGGCAACACCTGGAGTGAGAGGGCAAGCAGGAAAGAAAAGCAGCTCTGTTCCAAAATGAAGACATGAGTCCCTCTATACCAGCTCTGTGTCCCCACTTTGATATACCACCAGTCACCATATGTGAGAAGCTTAATGCTGAGAGGGAGGATGGTGAGAAGGCTCATCAGCCTTTCATCTCTCTCCCTCCCAAGCACCATCCCTGCTGCTTCTTTATGCCTCCCAACCCCAGGGACCAAAGCGCCTATTAGACTCATCATCCTCCCTCTGCGGATGTTCCCCCTGAGAGGTTCATTAGGCCTTGCTGCCTGACAGCAGGCAGCCAGAGAACCAGGTGGCCACCTTCTTTTGCAATGCCAGTGTTATTTCCGAGGGGTTAGACTTCTGGGAAGAAGCTTTTAAATTCCCTGTTTCCCAGACGCAGGGAGGGCTCCATAAAACCCTCCCTGCACAGATGGATTGAAGAAAGGCATTACACTTGGTACATTCTCTGCAGGAGTTCATTACCAGAGGGAAAAGGGAAGTGTGAATCCCTTGGTGGCTCTGTCAACAAGCTCAGAAAAGCAGTTTCTTCCCCTCCCATCCCAGGATCACAAGTGCTTCACTTGCAAGGCTCCAATACACTCCAAAGCCATCACGTACCAGTATGACAGTGCTGGAGATGGGGAGATGAGGCTGGTGTCCATTTGACCTTGAAAGAGGCAGAGAACAAATGGAAGCTGGAAGGACTAGCTTAAGCTTTATTGCTGCTACTCTTCCTGCTTCCAACTCACTTTGTATCTCTCAATGCAATATTATCTTTCTTTTCAAACTTCAAATCTATTTTATAACTGCAGTTAGACTTTATTGAGCTGCTTGGATTTTTGGACACAGAATATAGAAGAAGGAAAATTTCCAGCAGAAAAGATATCAATATTTCAGGAAGAAATCTGAAGGGAAGGACTTCAACTGACACTTCAAGTTGCAACTTAAAATAGTGAACCTACCCCCACTCAATCCTACTTTTTCCTGCTTACACACAGACATTAAGATTTCTTGCTGCAGGTACTTCCTCATGTGTCTGCTTCCACATGTCGCAGAGGAGATATCTTTGTTAGGTATGGAAAAATTACCTTTCCACCCTGTATTGAAGGAGGCTTCAAGAGCTCAGAGATTGCTCTCTGCCCTTTCTTCTTTGTTACCAGTATGTTTAATTTGGCTCATGTTAGATGTGTGCTCTTCCTTTCTAGACCATGAAGAGAGACTGGGAAGGGGTAAGGTAACTGACATTTAAGGGGGGCTTCTCTGTGATGAATTAAAACCTCACAACAACAACAACAACAACAAGATTATATGGTAGCATTTTTCTAATGTGCCATATTCAATAGAAACTGTATTTATAGAGCAGACATTTAAGAGAAGTGTGGGAGTCACAGCAGCATTTCAATTGCATGTCAGCAAGAACACTGGCCCTCTAGTTGAGATAAGTGACAAGAAGAGAAGAGCTGGATGTTAGGCTGAAAAACAAGATGACCTCGGGCAAGTCATTATACTTCCCTCTGCCTCACTTTCCCATTCTGTTATGCTGAGATTTTAAACAATTACCTGGCCTGACAAGTGCAATCAGTATGTAAAGAGCTCTGAAGTGGACATGCACTCAGCTGATCCTCACACAACCAGGAGCACTGATGGGAACAGGCAAGAGGGAGGTAGCAAGATTCAGTAGCAGCCTGTCTTCCACTGCAGGCACTGGATATACTTGGGAATCATACACACCATGTACTTAGATCCACAGCTTGCTTATGCTCCCATTGGATCAGGACTAACATGATGACATGGAACAGCTAGCATCAAACAGGAGATCCTGAAGAGCCAGAAAGATCCCAATGCCAAAATCAGGACATCAGAAACAGAGAATCATGGCAACCACCATTTAAATTAGAAAAATTGCAGTTCAGAAGCATACAGCCTGGAAAAAAAAAACAACAGACTAAGAATCCCTTTTGGATGGGTTGGGTGCAAGGTCACACCATACTGGGTAGCGATGCTGGGCTGGCTGATATTCATATGGGAGACTAAAAGTTCTCTTCAGCTTCTGCTGTATGTTCATCTGGGCAACATGAACAGAAGAACAGTAAAAATATCAACAGTGCAGCACTCATGCACATGCACAATTCTGCAGCACATACAGCAAATCAGTCAGGGATTCAAGGGAGTTTTGGGACAGAACATGAGCAGCAAGCAGATAGAGGGCTTGTAGAATAAAAGCACTGTACCTAGGTACAGAGAAGACATGGATATTTCAGAGAGTCCTTCCTGCTCCCACTGGAAATTGTGCTATTGACATTACTTATTCTCTTTGGAGTAGCCACCAGCTTCCTTTGAAAGACAATGGGGCCACAAGGGAATGTGGGCTGGTTGGTGGCAGGGGTGCAAAGGGTCCTAGTATCATAGAATTATAGAATATACTGAGTTGGAAGGGACCTGTCAGGATCTTTGAAGTCCAACTCCTGGCCCTGGGCAGGACACCCCAAGAATTGCACCATGTTCCTGAGAGCACTGTACAAGCACTTCTTGAGCTCTGTCAGGCTTGGTGCTGTGACCCCTTCCCTGGGGAGCCTGTCCAGTGCCCAAGCAACCTCTGGGCAAAAAATGTTTTCCCAATATCCAACCTAAACCTCCCCTGACTCATCTTCATGCCATTTCCTCGAGTACTGTCACTGGTCATGAGAGTGAAGAGATCATTCTTGTCTCTTTCCCTCACTACAGATGAAATTGCCACTGTAATGGGGTCTCCCTTCAGTCTTCTCCAGGCTGAACAGACCAAGTGACCTCAGCAACTCGTCACAAGGCTTCCCCTCCAGCCCCTTCACCCCCCTCTTGGCCCTCCTTTGGACACTGTTTAACAGTTTAATGTTTTATATTGTGGCACCCAAAGCTGCCCCCAGCACTGGAGGTGAGGCTGCTCCAGTGCAGAGCAGAGCAGGACAATCCCCTCCCTTGCCCGGCTGGTGATGCTGTGCCTGATGCCCCCCAGGACAGGGCTGGCCCTCCTGGCTGCCAGGGCACTGCTGACTCAGATTCAACTCTCCCTCAGCCAGGACCCCCAGGTCCCTTTCTGCAGAGCTTCTCTTCAGCTTCTCGTTCCCCAGTCTATGCACAGAACCAGAGTTGCCCCATCCCAGGTCCAGACCCTGGCACTTGCCCTTGTTGAACTTCAAATAGCTGGTGATTGCCCATCTCTCTATTTGTCTAGGCCGCTCCCAGGTGAGTTGTGAAGATCAGGAAGCAAGACTTAAGGGATACAAGCACATAATGTCATGATTTGGCTGTAGCCTGTCTAGATGACATACCACGGACTTGGGAGTGGGTACGCTCTTGACATCTTGGGAGCAGGAATTTTAGAGGCATGAGCTATAGGGCAGAACCCCAGGGAAAGGTTCTTTATAGCTATACTGGATAGATTACCTGAAGAGGAACATGCTCTGAATTCAAAGGAAACTGAGATAATATTGGTAACTCAAGGCTTATGCATGTAGAATTCAGTATAAAGTAAGTTTGTTTCATTATTTTCCTGCAGAAGTAAATTTGCAGGCACTTCTGCTTGCTGAAAGAGACTTAAAAATGCATGGATAAGATGAGGTACAACAGAACTGTGCCTACGATTGGAAAGACTGTGCAATCAACGTATAATTAACCTGTGAAACTTGTTGCCAGAGGATATTATAGAGGAAAACAGATTAGCAAGATTCAGGAAAGGATTAGACCTTACAAGAATAGCATCTGCAGCTAGGCTTGCTAAAATAAAAACCATATGGGTTATTAGCCTTCCCACTTCAGGGTATAAAATGATCGCAAGTTGGGGTCAGAAGGCAATGTCTCCCTATTATTTAGCATTGTAAAATGGGCCACACCGGGGGGTTGTTACAAGCCTATCTAAAGCATCCAGCACTGGCAATGGTTTGGAGAGAATACTGGGCTGGATGGGCCATTAGTTTGATACAGACAAGCAATTTCTCACACCATTCTGCCCTCATTTCCTGGGAGAATTCCACTCCCCAAACTGGCATGCACTCCAAGCAATTGAAATTCAAGTGTAAACATGTTATTGCTTGAGCAATTTGTGGGCATACAAAGGTGGTAAAGACTAGCAGTTAGACCCCAAATCGAGGCACCTTATGGACTAAGAGATTTTTCTGTTACAGCTTTCTGATCACCACCTACAGACTCCATGGCTGTCATTCAGCTGGTCAGCATCAGTGGAGGTGCAACCAAAATCCCTCTTGCACGGCTCGGAGTGTAAAAGAGGTAGAGAAATCTCCTTATTGTACCTGTACCTTTGCAGCTGCATAGCTCTCCCACCCATCCCATGGGATGCAGCAAAATGAGGAGAGCAATCAGGATGGAGCAAAAGGACAGAATAGCATTTCCTCTTTCTGCTGTTGCTGAGGTTTTCCCTTTCTGTGTCTCACTTTGGGTAGCTGCAGCACTCTTCCCCTGGTACCATTCTGCATAGCAGGTTAGGGAAAGGGTGTCTCTCTGTCCTGCTGCCTCAGACAGGGGAGAAAAAGGTGAGAAGTGGCAGGTGTGGTGAGGCAAGAGCAGCAGGTATGCAGGGGCTGAAGGGCAGGTGTCAGGAGATGAGGAAAAGACCAGGACTATGAACATGTGGCACAAGAGCAAGAAGCAGAGGGGGAGGTTGCTGGGGGTGGAGTATGCAGCGAAGGAAGCAGGAGGAGTTGCTACAGACACAGAGGGTGCAGGTGGATGACTGCATGGTCACCCATAAGGTCACACAGTGCAGCAGCAAAGGCTTACACCCATAGGGTACAGATGGACCGGCAGGCAAACACAAGCAGAAGGGGAAGGTCCAGGGGGAAGGATGTAAAACACTGTTTATTCACTCTACTTCCTACTCAGAGCCACAGCCAAAAGCAAAGCAAAATGTCAGCGATGACAGAGGTGAAAATGTATGATGTATAGGTGTGAGCAGTGTGCCAGTGATGCTGAGAAAGTGCATTGGTACAGGCACCTGCTTAGAAGAGGGTGGCATTCCTGTTCAACCACTTGGAATTTGGGCAGCATGGGGTGAGTGCTTCACATCTAACAGGACTGCAAGAGGCAGACAGGACATGGATCTCCTCAAACCCTCTCTCACAGAACAAACCATTTAAAATGGCATTTAAGACCATCAGATGAGGAACAAAGACTGTTCATACCATCCTAGACGTATGTCAGCATGCTTGCAAATTTTAATGGGATAGGGTCTGCATTTCACATGAACTGGTAACTCCTGAATTTCATTTTCTAATTCTACTCCCAGACACTTCAAATTCTTTTGTGACGAGTTTAACTCTTGTCTCCACTAATACTGGCCTTAGCATTTTACAGCAGAGACCATATTTTTGGCACATGTCTAGTACAACAGGGACTGGGCCCTTGCAGAGATCATGCAGTTTTCTGAAAAATACACTTCAATGTTTTCCACCTGCACCAGCAACATCTCTCAGTCCCTGGCTCTAAGGTCAAGTGTCCACTCTGCATCAGATAGCCTGATCTTTAGAGACTGCATTTACTCTTATAAAGGTCACACTAGTAGCACAGCTATTTCCCCTCAGAATTTCCTGTGATCCTGTGTTACCTCGGCAAATCCAGGAGTCATCTCTCTCTCTCCTCTGAACTCTGGCCTATCAGACTTGGCAGTTGTCTCATGACTTAGGGGGATCAGCCCCCGAAAGGTCCCTCTCATTCCTGAAAAGGTCGGGCGCACACAAACCCGCGCACAAGCGCACGTCCGCGGAAACGCGCAGCTGCCAGGATTCACAGATGCACACACAGCTTCCGAGCTCCGCACTGCTGTTTTCAGCAAGGACCACTCCAAGTGTTTAGCCCGACACGCTGTGATGATGATGTAAACGGAAAAAGAAAAGCCCTTCACCTGTGAAACTAATTAATAGTCAACAAACTCGCTTCAAGGTAGGAGAGCTGGCACTGGAGGCGAGAGGCTGTCCCGGGGAGGCAGGAGCCCGGAGCAGCTGCTAGGTGGCAGCAGCCCTTCACCAGCGCAGGGCTGCGGCTCGCCCCGGTGCCTGCCGGCTTCAATTCCCGGAGAATGGGATGCTCAACAAGGTGAGCCACTCTTAGGGCCCCCCACTACAGCCAAAGCGCTCAGGGCTGCTGCTGTCGCTGCCCATGATGGGATCATGCATAAACGTGAAAAGAAAGCCATCCTGGCTTTTCAGGAACACCGCAATTGGGGTTGAAGCTTTTTAAGGGGATGTAGCTGAACAGACACCTTGTGAAGATGCTGATGAAATCACGCCTTATCAGTAGGCAGAGAGGCTGTATCCTCCTCCACAGGTATTTCAGGGCCCTTTATCTCCCCCTATCAAGGTAAATACTTATCTTCCAAGGGCTTTTCAAACACTGCCTAATTAGTCTCCCCAAACCCATAGGCAAAGCAGGGGAGCCAGAGCCTTGTGTTCTCTGTAGCAAATGAGACTGAAACTCCGCGAAGGGCTCCAATTTAAAAGCAACCTTCACTGCAGCACGTGGGAAGTGCTGCAGCAGATTTAGGGGCACTTTTAAGGATGCCAGTTGAATATTATAACCTCGTTATTCACATAATTAATACTGCAACTACTACTGAATTCCATGTGTTATTTATAGAAGCATTATATTCCAGTTATTTTCTGCAGCTCTTGTCTCTTTGACGTGCAATAGATTTTCTTATGGAGACTGTAGGCCTGCATCACTGAGGATCCATGGGAAAGGCAGACTTTCAGCAGAATATGGTTAAATATTCTGGCCCATTTAGCAATAAGGTGCCATTGAACACAGCTTGAAAATTGAAGGACAGATTCAAACTACCCCAGGTCAGAAAGCCTCTGCAGTATCCATTTGCTTGCTGCAAGCTACAATAGCCAGCAGTTATGGACAAATCTTGTCCCTTCATCCTTTTTTCTGGCATGAAGAGCAGGGAAGCAGTAAAGAATATTGACATCAAAATCAAGTAATTAGGTTTCAGGGTTAAGATCACTCACAACTGACTGGAGGTGTATCAATTTTCCCTCAGTGAAACTGGTTTGGGCAGATATTACGTTGATTTGGCTCAGTTCATGCTTGGGAAGTCTTCTTTGCAACTATAACAAGAAAAGGAGTGAGTTTTCAGGAAGAAATATCATCCTTTTTGCTCTGCAGGTAGGGAGAAAGCACTCTTGGCCTCTCCAGGGAAGTCAGCAAGCTCAGTATGAAGGTGGTGTAAGTGTTGTTTGTGTCTGCTCCACTTAACAAGAATGGTCATAGTTACTCTGGGTTTCTCTATCTTCAAATAGCCATGAGAAGTGAAAACAGAAAGGTTGGATGCTGTCCTCCTTCCCTGGTCCAGGAGCAGGAAACGTTCCCAGAGATGTTCACTTGAGACCTTTGATGTAGGGAGAAAACTGGACCAAAACGATGCCTCCTATCACTAAAGAAAACCAGAGCAAAGACTGAAATCGAGCTCTGGGCTCTTCCTACCCACAGTATTTAACAGTTAACTCCTTCTCCCCAAGTTTTTCACCATCCAGCTAGCACTTTCAAAACCCAACTTGCCACAGAGGGGGCTAACCTGACACCTAAGTAGTGTGGATGGAAGTTGGTCTGTGTCACATGGCTTGACCCCTGTCTCTCTTCTGTTTAGCATGACAGGACACAAAGACTCCTTTCCTGAGTGTTTTCTTTAATCATTACACGAGTGGAGAATGCCCCTGCCACTTCAAAGGCCCTGCAGAGAAAGGGCCTTTAAAGAAAAGACATTTTACTTCAGGAAAGTGTAACACTACAACATGAGAAAACACTTGCCCAGCTGTAAGACAGGAGTGAGTTTTAAGACCCTCTTATCCTTGTTGTAAACCAAGGCAGATCCCTCCATGCAGTCTTGTGCATTTTGGACTTCTTATGGGCTTCCCCCCATAAAACACATGATAAAAACTGTATACAACTTCAGGGTTATGCAGGATTAGTGCAGGGCAGAACATTCATTCACAGACATCTGAGTTTTGCAGAGGAAATTCCCTTGCAAAAAGCCATCAGTGTGCTCCTTTCCAGTGGTGGAAATCAATCCCTGTCCTCATGCCCATTAAAGATATTGTGAGGTGCTATTCCTTGAGGACTGGCTGCATGTCGATTCTGACTCACTGCCTCCATGGAGACTTCTCACTCTGCTTTACTCTACTCACTGTCCTTCTACTACAGAATAAACTTAATATTCATTTAATGTGCCTGATCCTTTGTGCATCTGTTCTAGGCAAACAAAGCTCTTTCACTCCCAACCTCCCCCCAAACTTTTCCCAAAACCAACATTCTGAGGTTTGCTGCCAATTCAAACATAGATGCCAGGTCGATGAGCTATGGAAATGGCTAACACTGCAATGTGAAAGAGTATTCCTCCTCTTAACTCCTGCCTAGTTAGCTAAACAGCACTTGATCCATGTAAATAGAGTTGCTGTCTGTTCCTAAGACCCACAGTTAGCTCCTAGTGAGCGTGCTGGTTAATTTTCTCCACCCAGTCTGGACCGTTTAACTGATAAATTACATTAAATAAAACTAAAATCCTGTTGGGGCTACTAATATATCATTCATTAAATATTATGTAAAACAGCAGAGATACATATTTTCCGTTAAGCCCAGACACATTACTGACTCCCTGCAGAGATCATGTGTGATACCTCTGGATGCAGGCATGCTGCCTAGATTCCCCCTGAGGACAACTCATCCGTCCTCCCACCATCTGTTGGCATGCTGGGGCTCCTCCGTCACACCTAGGCAGCCAGCTCTGGGCTGTGGATTCTGCTCTGTGCCTCTGACACTCAATGTTAAATGGGCCTTAGTGCCCTCCTTGACACACTGCAGAGAAGCTTGCACCCCTGGATCTCTACGTTTCAGACTTCTTCACGCCACAGACTTGACACCAAGTCCCGGGAGCATCATTAAACCCACACTCTGAACAGATTAGGGATGCATCCTCATTTGTCCTTCCCTGTGTTCCCCTGAAGGGTAAGTTTCACAAAAAGCCAGAAACTTTACGAAGTGCAGTAGAGCTCATCTCCATCTACACCAAGTAACCTCTCCAGCCGGTCAAACAGCTCAGCTGTCATAAAGGAACAAATGGAGCCATGCAGGAGCAACAAGGAACAGAGAGATAAAAGCACCTAAACTTTGGGCAGGAAGTTTCTGTTGTTATTTCTGAAGTGTGTTTAGCATGGAGACATATTGTACATTTAGCATAAGTCCCCGGGACCCTAATGAGCTCCTAATGTACCCCATACTTCAAGGGTTTTCCAAAGAGACCAGTAACTTAGCAACAGCAGCAAATCCTTGACAGACATAATCAGTATTTGCGCTGCAGCTTTAGGCTTCCCCTCTTCTCTCCCACTAAGTGGAAGGTGGTTTTGGCTGGGATTTCTTCTCCGCTTTGTCATTGTTCTTATTCTTCTTAGGGGTTTCTTCAGTATATGTTTCCTTGAATCCTTTCTCTTCACCACCAGCAGTTTGCAGGGAACAGAGTTCTTGGAGCCTGGAGCTACCAAGATTCCCCCATGAAGAATTTTGCTGCCCTGGGGAGGTGCAGAGGTGGCTCTCTGGGTATGCCACAGGCAAGCCAGGGCTGGTGACAGCAGTGATCTTCACATGAGAGCAAACTAGACAGTGACCAGGGCCAGTGGTGGATCTTCAGGGACACCAGCTAGAAGGTGATGAGCAATGACAGTTCTTTGCTGCGTTCATGGCTCTCAGCCAGGGGAAACCGAAACACCAAACTCCAAAGACATTCTCTTAAAAATACAAAGTAAATATTGACTGCCAACTGTGCTTCCTGAGGGCATATGAGGCAGGAGGCTCCAGAGGAATATGAGGTCCTTCTGAAGCAGGCTCTGCACTCTTCCCAGTGGGTTGCCATTTGATGCCAACCATGCACAAAGATTTTGTCTTCCCTGCCCACATCTCCTGCCTGTGTCTCCTGCCTTTTTATTGATTGCAGGCATAGCACTGGTTTTGGAAGGAGTCTGCTTTACATCTCAAGCAAAGAACACAAACAACTGATTCACATTCACAAGAAATTTGTGTGCATTAGAACATCAGTGTATTTAGATATTTAAGAGGACAACCCATTTTAGTAACATTAAGAAGTCTCCAAAATGGTAACCTGATGTGCAAAAGTGGAATGAGTTGCCCAGTATCAAAGGCCAGAGAGCAGGAAACAACCTGTTTCAAAATAATTTCTATATACCCTATTAACATTCCTTAATAGTGACACTATACAAATACACAAGATGAAGAACCAGATTTGAGATAAAAATCACAGAACAGCTGTTTTGGACCTTGACTAGTACAGTTGCAGTAGCCAAAGGGACAAAACCAGTTCCATAGGTCCAAGCTTAACTGAAATTTTACAGACACAGAATATCAATGTGTTTTTTTTTATTTTCGTCCCCATTGTTAAAAGTATGAAAGGTTGATAGTGAAAAAAAACCCATTTAACAAGGACTCTTGACCCAGAAGTGGCCTTTGAAAAGTTTAAGAATGGCAAATTCAGTCTAGGAAAGCCTGGTGTATAAAAACATGCAGCATCATACCCCCATCTCTTGCATTTATAGCAAGAGAAATGGACTAGGCTTATACATTCACCTTGTGAATTTTAGAGAAGTCAGAGGAATAAGCAAAATTTCAACTACTTAGTGCCAACCAATCTTATTTACAAAGCATCAACAGACTGAGCATGGAAAATGAATGAAGAAATCTTTGCCAGGAGGACGAAAAGACTTTCTTTTAGGTGCCTGTCCAGGCAGTAAATTGGAAGAATATTTTGGACTAACTCAGCTGACACATTCCTGAAAAAAACCCTTGAAATTCCTCTACATCCAAAGCATGCTTACCATAATGCAGAAAAGCACCCACCCAGAGGTCCCTACCACACAGATCTGAACTCAGCACAGCCTAGATACACCGTGGGCTGCAGCTCTCAGCTAATGGGCTGTATAAACCCACCCAACACCGTGCAGGAACAAGATGGGTCCAAGGCAAGATACAAAATGATTAAATCTGCTGTTCTAAGTCATTATTTCAATGACTCCAAACTGTCATCACAAACTCATAGACAAAGGAGGGGCATGTAGAAACTCTTGACCCCTGTGAGAAACCTACTGGAGCTGCAGGAAGGCATAGCAGTGCTGTGTCCTTCCTTGGTTTTTATTACACATATGGCAAGGCAAGGCAAGTCCCAGACCCACCCACGCTGTAACTTTGGCCTACAGCATCAGGCAGTTAGGTCTCTGTGAAGCATGAGAGAATCATTAACAGCCTCACTTTCTCTCACAGTCAACCTGGCTTTATCCAACCAGAAATGTCTGCAGGAAAAATCTAAAAATCCCATTAATGGGGATAATGATGCTTACCTCCTGTACAAAGTGCTTGGAGATTCCTGGCATGGAAAATTCTGTTAAAGGTAGATATTTATTAAATCCCTCTAGTTTCTTGTATTGAGGATCTATACTACAGCCCCACACTTGGACATAATTCCCACTACAATTAGAGACTAACCTCTATAAACAATCTATACCACATGGTTTAAAATCTGTGGCTGTCACATCTATCCTGCAGACCAGATGTAGATCTCCTCAATAGTCTGTGCCTGCACCTTAATGAGCAATGATCTTTTCTCTCCTGCCTTTCAAAATATGTCACCTCACATTATGGGATGAGACAAACAAGTTGTAGCTCCTCTCAGGTGAAATCCAGGCCCCCTTGAAGTCAATGGCTACGTCTTTCTGATGTAAATAGGGACAGGATTTAATTTTCTGCCTGAAATTCTCTTTGATCCAAAAGAGCACAGTTTGGTTTGGTTTTTTTAATGTCTGACTTTAAGAGTTGAAGGAGTCCTAAAGCTAAGTGATGAAACGATGCTAAGAAGTTGTGGGACTGTTGTCACCTGGGACCAGCTGCTCCAATTCTGGTAACCAGATAATCTGCTTATTTGACATTTCTGGGGTCTCAGTACTGTCTCTCATGATAGATCTCTTCCTCCTTCTTGAATAAAGCTCAGTAAAACATTTGACCTTTTCCAGCCTTTAAAATTTCAGTGTGTTTTTAAAAAGGAAAGCAAAGCATGGAAAAAAACATCTGCTGAAAAAAGAACTCTCTCATTTGGATAAAACAGTCTCATTTAGTGTAAAGAAAACAGGCACAGGGAGGCCCACACCTATGATTTCCAATTCACAATACAGTGCTTCAAAGCAACTTCATCCATAAATGTTCAGGGCACCTCCCAAGGAAGACACTAAACGAGAAAGCAACATCAGGGATCAGCTGGCAAATCATTATCTCAACTGGAAACTGAAGTTCCATGTCCAGTTTCTATCAAGAGTGACAAAGAATTCAGAAGGTTTCACCCTAGACCCTTCACAAAACCTGCTGTGCAGCTCAGCATAAATTCCAGTCACTAACCAGAGGGCACACAAGCCTACAGCATTGAAAGGAAAGCTGAAATCACAACAGCAAAGCCAAGGAAGAACTGGTGAGGGGAAGTGGTGGAAGAAGAATTGTTGGAGTAGGATGTGCTGCAGGGTCGGGGCTGAGGTGTGTTTAGCAGAGCCCTGTATGCATGGAACCTGCACTGTGCTTGCCTTTAGTCTGCAGTAGCTGTTGAGCTCACTTTTTACAAATTTTTAGAATTCACTAAGCCCAGAGAGATAAAAGTAGTGAATTAAAAAGCAGTTCTCTCTGTTTGGTTTCAAGGCAGGATATAAAACACAGGTTTTGCTGGAACTTCATGCCTCTTGCTGCTTGGGAGGCAGCCACATTAGTCTCAGTGCCTTTCTGATATCTGCTATCAAACTAATTACCTGTCTAACGGGAACTGAAATAGATTTCCATTCTCTTGATGTGCAGGAAGACGAGGAAGCGTGTGCAGCATGGAGGGAGGGTGTGGGGACTACATCAGGTGGGAGAGTCCTAGAAAAGGGCCCTAAATGCAAGAACCTCTAGGGGCAGCATGGGAGGCCTGAACCCAAAATAGACACCTGATAGTTCTGCTGGTTTGGCAGCAGTTAAAGACCCAAGAGTAAGATGTGAAGCTCTGCTTGAGTTCTCAAGTATCACACTGCCTGAATCCAAGAATTTGTTCAAGGACTAGCGTTAGTGTTTATCCTGTAGTTAGACACATGACTGAAAAATTCCTTAGATGCTAATGCTCTTACAGTAGGATACTTCTGGAAACAGGAGTCATATCAATAAAGTGGATCGTTATTGCAATTAATTTCACTGAAATACAATTGAAACAGAATGCAACATCAAATCCCCATCTGCTCACCACAAACAGCTAAGCCAGTCCTAAAAACCCCCTAAAAATAAATACCCACTTATAGGCTGAGGCAGATTTCATTACAAAGAGCGTGAAGGGGAGGTGTGGGAAAAAAGAAAGCGGAACATACTCTTGAAATGCCATGAGCTTCTCTCTCCATCCCAGCTTGTTTGCCAAAGCATATTCTTGAGATGAGAAGGACTATTTTGTATTTTGTTCCTTCACGATTAAGCGGAACAAGTGCCTTTGCTCACACTGGTTAATTAGAAATATCCTCTACATAGATGTATCTTTTTTCCAGTCCCTTGCTTCTTAGCAAATAAATATCTATTTTGGCTTCCTGCACTGACCCGTTAATTGAACTAATATGGGTTTTGTTGCTCTTCTTTGTTTTTAAATAAGCAATTTTGTACTTGCAAATTTTAATTTCCCACATGGCAAAACACTTCTGAATATTGCCAAATCCCAAGTACTATGGCTAGAGAAAGTATATCTCTGCTTTCCCACACCAAATTAAAAAAAGAAAAAAAATGTCAAGCATCCCTGCTGACTGGCCCTTTGCTGTGACATTCTGTTGGTTTTGCATAAGAGATCACGTTGATGTGCTATGCTGAGCCTGTCACTAATTCCACTATTATAGAGACCTGAGATTAGGAACACATTACCTGCATAAAGCCCAGCTAATTTTTTTTTTCCTCTCTCTCCCCGCTCAAAAATAGGGAATAATCTTATTATTTGTACATAGGCTATTTTATACTAGACTTGCAGAATTCTACTCAACATTCACAGGAAGAATATTCCTTTATTGATTGAGTATTTGGGGGGGGGGGCGGAGGGATTTTTGACTGTGTATTATCTGCACCATTATGGTGCAGAGGGAGAAATCTCTGAGACCTAAGTTGGCAATTTTTTAAATGACAGTTTTATGTGTTTATTACTCTTGTTTTTTTGCCAGGTTTGTTAGGCAGGGAGTAGGTAACAACTTGCAATCTTGTCCACTGGCATGTATACAGGCATTAATAGGCCAGATGGAGCTGCAGTGATTTTAGCAGCTGAGGGTCTGGACTATTATGTTTATACAGGTCAGGGGAGAGAGGGAATAGACAACTAATTTAATATAACTTTAGAACTACAATCTTCACTAAATTGGACATAGGATTCAAAGTGAGGAAGAAAGAGAAAATCTGGCTCCTTCTCTTGGCTCTGCCACTGATCTAGTTTGTAATTGTTAGCAATTCTATTTACCCCATCTGCAACATGATTGTAATGTTTCTCACAGCCTCTGTACAGAGATCTGAAATGGAGATCCATAAATGATTTCTCAAATTTATCTGAAATTTATTTTCCTAAAGCATACATGTGCTTCTTTTTCATATTTGACAGCATGCTTATTTCTTTTCCTTGGGTAGTCTTGCTTGTAATAATTGATAGATTTTAAGATCTTCTCTTTAAGGTATGTATTGGAAAAATTTTGCCTGCACTGTGCATTATATTTTAAACAAAAGATTTATTAAATTTCCTTATTTTTCCCTTGAAATTTTAAACACTTCTGTATAGAAATTTATTATTGGAGAATTTCACCAGCTATTTCCTAGAGTAACAGATGCAGACAGCTGTATTAAACCTGTATGGTTTGTTTGGCATCTTGCCAAACTTTTTGTGCTGAAGCACAAGCTAATTTGAGGCTTACATGTAATTTGTTATCAACCTGTATCAATAAACTGTAGTTAGTTTCTATATCCATAGAATATAGTGATGTGTCCAAACCAAAGCAAACCAGTGTTAACTATTTCTTTTTACACTGTTAGCAATATTCTGTGTCTTTGTGCCTCCTGGATCACAGTTTCAACTCTGCTACTCAATACATATTGCCCGAGTCATACACATTCACAGCTTCCCAAAATCTCTTGCCTTTCCCTTATTGCTACTTTCAACAAATCAATACAACTTCATCCAAAACTTGTCCTTGCTTCTGCCCGCTGCCTCTGATCCTCCTAACATTGAGGTGGTAGAAGGACAGGGAGTGGAAGAGAGGGATGGCCCTTCTGTAATATGGATTGCAACCACTAAGCCTATAACAAATTTGAAGTAGCCTGAAATAATTTGTGCTCATTGCATGAAAAACTGATTATCTTGATGACAATTTGCTGAATGTGTATGTTGATTTAACTCAAAGACTGCTGTTTCCAAGAAGAGAAAGGAAACACAGCAGATGAGCTGACTTAACATCAAATACTAAAGGATTATGAAAGGAGCATTATGCTTGGTTCTGGCTGACCCCAACTCATTCCAGTTCTACTGAACTTCTTTAAGAATAGTTATATATTTAGCACTAAAAGATTCATCACAGCAAAATCAAAATGCAATTCATCAAAAAGCAGAAGACAATTTTCTCGATAAAAGGAACAGACTCCAGAATCTGTCTGAAAACAGACCTTTTTAAGTCCCCTTTATAAGACATGTGGTTTCATGATAGACAGATAAAACCCAAGAATTACATGTATAAATGTACAGCATTTTTGCCTGAAGAGGCCATAGCATTACTAGGAACAGAAGGAAGTTCTGAAACCCCACAGATTTCCCAAATAATAGTTACTAATACAAAGGACTCTATAAGACCAGGGACTGGTTTAATATGGGTAAAATCAGCAGCTCTGTCAGTAAGAGGTTGATACATGAAATTTGAGGCCAAACAAGTGACAGAGACATTAGAAATAGAAGAGAAACAAAAGAGAAACACCTTAGAAGGTGGCCAGTCATTTCCAGACAGTTTTTCAGCCTCTTGAACAGCAGTCTTCTGCCATAAAATGCTGTGCTAAGCCAGGGAAGCCCAATGACTTTTAATTGTATGAAATACCAATAGCAAAATTACAGTGGAATACTTATATGAAGAACAATGCCAAATTACAGGGCCAGATTTTTGGATGCAAAGGCCAACAGCACTATGGACAGCAACAGGAGCAAGGCTTTACCTGTGTCTGTAATGAGCTCATTTTGCCTTTATCTGCAAACTCCCATATGCATTAGAATATATACACTTTTGACTATAATGGCCATTATAATATCGCTTCATCTATGATGCATTGTTCAGATACTTTTCTCAAAAGCAACCTTCATTAAGCTCATTTGTCTGAAATAGCCAGAATACTGAACAGCTGCAAGATCCCACACATATGTCAAAGCTCATAGAAAAATATGAATGTCTTAACATTGTGTTATTTGAGAATTGATATGTTATTATACTGTCTTTAAGGCTTTATTATAATGCATGTGCTCAAGAAAGGAGAGTTAAAACTAAATAGTCATTCTTAATTTGGGGATTTCATTTAAGCTGAGCTGTAAAACACTAAGATGGGCAAATGCTGCCATTTCCGTCAGTGATCATTTAGGTGGATGTAATTTATATACTTGTGTTTCTGTGTGCATGAATGGTGGGTGACATGAGCTCTGTAGCAGGAAAACAAGAACAAATCCTGACAAAGCTTTAAGTTTCAAAACAAAAACAACCCCCCCTACTTTATTTTTTATCCTCTTGATACTTTTTTGGCTGCCTCCTTTGACTCTGCGTTGTGCAAACTGCATTCATCCTGTGCTCTTATCAGATGCCAGATGCATTATATTGCCACTTATAACTGTTTCCTGACCAAGTTAAAACAACACATCAGCCCTAAATGGAGTTTCAGCAAAAAATCTCATACAAACAAGTTATTCTGACCTACAAAGGTGCCCTTGAAACAGCTGAACTTCTAGTTCTTGATACTACATCACGCAGACCGACACCCTGGAAAACTGAGATGGGTTTTCTTATATTACTGTCAAACTGTGGGGCAGAAAATATGAAGTGGAAAAGTCTTCCACAGATCCGACAGTCTTAATAACCATGGAATTTGCCATTCTCCTTGCATTTCTGTTAGTATAGTTAGGGAAAAACAGATTCAGTTCACACCTCCCTTCTGAATCTTCAATGTTTATTTTGATTCTTTACGTTAATAAATAAATAAAATCCAGAGCCCTAGTTGCAGTATAAAACAGCACAATTCACTGCTGGGGCATAGAATTGATATACTAGATATTTCTCATTTATTAGCTTCATTCCTTTGCCTAGTCTCCTGCAGTAATGTTATTATTTCCCATGAGGGTCACATAAGATTTTTTCCCCTTGCTTGCTTTGTACGTGTCTTTCTGCCTGTGCTTATTTATTTAATAGGCATTTTCCCCCTTTATCTGCTACTTATTTAAAGCTTTCACTATACCCATTTGATCTGAATACATTGGCTGTGTATGGCCTGTGCAACCAGGTCTGCTCTTAATGGTGTATTTACACCAGGTTTTCACACAATACCAAAGAGATCCATAACCAAAGTGATTTAGAAGATGATTTCAACGTTCCTTTCCCCAGAACTGCTCTCCCTTTCTCAACAAGTAGGAAATGGCACTGAAGGGAAAGGATTTGCTTGCAACTCTGCTGTAAAAGCACTTTTCTCTCCTTCAAAGCAATCTCCCCAAGGAGCAAAAATTAAACCCGGTTCTCAGAACAGGTACTTACTTTAAGAATAGGCCTTTCTGGCTCTTGTCAGAAACATGGTGCTATTTCACAGACTGCCTTTAAGATGTGCAGCTCCCTCCCTCACCTGGTCTACTTAAGAAACACAGACACCCTGTGAGTAACAGCAACCCTTCTCTCTCCTGGCTCTGGCCTGGAGGGCAATGGGGCAAGTTGAGCATGGCCAAATTCCAGCCATCCCACCTCCCTGCTCTCACTGTGGGGAGTGGCACACAGCCCCAGTGCACAACCTGACCAAAATTGTGATGCCACCAGTCCCTTCAAACCCCGCACTGAGAAACAACCGTGGTGAGAGGAAATCACTGGCAAACCTGGCCAAGTGCTGAGGGGTAGCATTGCAAGGGGACCAAGTCAAGACTCCAGTGTCCTCTCTGTTAGCAAAACTTCATCACCATCTGCCGCTTGCCACGTCCCTGTCATGGGAGTGCAACAGACAACACTGAAATTATCAAAGGCTTCATTTACCTTTGTTTGACATAATGGCTCTGGGGAAAAAAAAGAGTTTAAAGTTTTTTACAGAACTGAAACATCATCACACAGTTCTGTAAACTGACCTATAAAAGTGGTGAAGGCCTCTAAGACTCTGTGAACTCAACTACCACAGCAAAACATCTGCCTAGATACCAATCTGCCTTACACAGCTGAAGACTCGGGTTTTGACAAGACTTAAAGAAGTGCTGTCTGGAAAGCTTTTAAAGCAGAATCTTTGCTCCAGCCACGTTGAAAAGGTCAAGTGCTTTTTCTTTACCTCCTTGCCTTTCAGAGGCACTCAGGTCTAAACCACAGAGATCTCCATTTTAAGTTTCTACTTGCCTCATTTAGTAACATCACGCCTTTTGTCAACTCAGGAAATTTTTTGGTTTTCAATAATGGAGGAAGACTTAAATACAAAAGCTAATCTCACCTCTGAATACAACCAAGATATTCTCAAGGGAGTCTTCTATCCCTTTTAATCTAGGAGAAGAAATGAAAATAGCAAGCATAGAAGCCTAACAGAATTTAACAGAAATAACCAGTCTGAATAGCATTTTGCCCTCTTTCCTACTTTCCAGAAAACAGCCAGTCAGTCAAAAATAACATTTTGTGTTTACAGACAATACCAGCAAGACCTCCAAACACACCCCCACTTTCCAACTGAGAACCACAAGCCAAAGTTGTCTCCTCTAGGAAGAGCAGGCAGCTGGTCATCTCACTGCACTCGGAAACAGCAGCACACCTGCCCATAGCAGCTGCTACCCACTACCCACAGCTGTCCTCAGCACGGGGAAAACAAGACTGGCTTCTTCTGGTTGCACTCTTCAAACTGTTGAAGAGCAACCACCAGCCAAGCACTGTCTCCCCAGCTCACAAGTTGGGAGGAAGAGAAGTGCTTAGATCATGGAAAATGCATGGGCACCCAGGTCCTACTTTGGTGCCTGATATCCATCAGGTTCACCCAGTGTATTTCCAGGTTGTAGGTATCTAGAGAGCCTTCTTCTGGGGGACCTTATCAGTAATTGTCAATACGGTCTGAAAGGAAAACGAAGCTCACTTCTGAGAGTCACCTCTGGCAACTTTTTCCCATTCCAGGTTTGAGCAAGCCATCTGCAGGAAAATCTGAGCAGTCTATTATCAGTCTCCTGACACACATAGTTCATTAACTGATGTTTCTACCAACGGGTTATATTATAGGCTTTACATATCTCTAAGTCCTTTAGAAATAATAGAAAGAAAGGACAAGTTAGACCCATTTTGCCAGGCCTGTAGGAAAAGATTTCCATCACTGCAATTCCTGTAATAAATTTTGTTTTTTTCTGCAAGAACACTGCTGTTGAACACTATTTTTCAGTGCGGCCAGGGGACTTCACTAATTACAAAGCTGCTCTTCAAAGCTCTTCCTTTACACCCCTAGGAAGAGATTATGAGGGATTCATGGAGAGAAGAAGAACCCCATGTATCCCCACTGTTTACTTAGCTCTTCACCAACCATTCACATATCAAACTTTGTACATGACATGCCAGATAACAGAGGCAAGCCAGAAGGGAAGAGCACACATAGCAGTTGCTGGCATGTTGTATTCTATTTCCTTTAGCCAAAAACCTCATGAGGCAGCTGTATGGTGCATTAGAAAGAGCTTTACACAAACACCATTTCTTGCAAAAGGGGTTTCTTTGAGCCTATCTAAGGTTCACATTGCAGACCAGATCAAAAGATGTTTTCCTCCATTTTAACAGAGAAATCCGAGACAGATTGTATCAGGAAAGAAAGAGAGTAAAAGAAAGACAGAGAGGTTACTTGGCAATTAGGCAATCTTGATTATTTCCTTCTTGTCTTGCTAAATCTTTCAGCTGGCTATTGGGTGGAAATGATTTTCTATTCTATTTGACACTGGCTTCACAGCTAATTTGGTTTCCATCTATCTACCTAATCCATTTTATCTATCAGTTCTAATTCAGTCCTATCTCTGCTTTTATTTGCGTGCTTCCCATAGCACAAACAGCAACAAGTATAATTTCTTCTTATAGGAGGAAAAATAAGCTTGTTTTTCAGGTGAAAGGCATAAGAGCAAGAGCAAGGTGCTTTTACTTTACACTTTCATCCCCAAAGGGAGGTCACACAAGGACGCTGGTACCCTCCTTGACTGGACAAGGATTTAGTAGCCTTTTCTTCACGCACCAGAGAACTCCAGTGTACAGATCCAAGTCACTGGGAATGCTGTGTCATCTCTGTCACTCTACCTGATCAAGCATATAATGCAGCTACACACAGAAGTGGTACAGCCTCACAGAGAAGTTAGTAGCTCTCTGAGGAATTGGAACACCAGATCAAAGCCTTTGAAATGGGCCATGCATCCACGGGACAGATGGAGAAGACAGTGGCAGATAATGGCAATGTGTCCCTCGGTAGCTGTTTCCCTGAGCAGGGCTGCTGTCAAGCTCTCTACCGATGGGCTCTTCTTCAGTTGTGAGGGCTCACTTCCAGACAGGGGAACCCCAGTCCCCATGGTACACCTGTGACAAAGCCATGAATCACATTACACGCAACTCAGGTATCTGGGTAAGTATTTCTCATCATCAAAGGCAAAGTATTCTTGTCAACATATCCACTGGACTTAGTAGCTTTCTTCACAGAAGTCACGTTCAGCCCATCCTGCTCTATACATTAAAGGAAGCATCAAGTCTCAGGGCAGAAAAGTTTCAAGTGCTTCGTCCAAACTCTGCTGTGACTAACAGTGTGTTTTTCTGTGGCCTTGGAAACCCTGTGGCTCACAATGTGCATGATAGCCAGGATCACAAAGCTCTGATTTCACATCTGGTATTGCTGCAGCACATCTGCCATTTACAGCCAACTGTATATGAATCACTTCCTCCCTCTGGTGCAAGAAGCAACCTGAGGTCCTCAGTTTGAAAGGAGTAGAAGCACAAGGTATTACATTAAGCCTTTGATTCATAATTAAGTAAGACTTGAGACTCATCTGGGAATTTTGCCAGACAACTTTACACACTAGAACAGGAACTTTGAGAAACTCATTTATGGTGTCACCCTGAAAACTAGAGTCATCTCCAGGATGCAGTCTACCAGAGCAGGAGCTTTTTTTCTGTAGAATGACCTCTTTCTTATAACAGTAGCTAGCCCCTGCTAGAGACACTTAAACAAATCAGGACACAGAAAATGCAAGAAGATTAAATAATTCAATCTATTGCCTTTATTGGCTTCAGTGCATTCCTGAGAACCTGAGGAAGGGAAATGCTGTGATGATTCTTGCCCCATCCCTTGCTAACTTGTTTTTTGAGATGTCCTCCTTTCTTGTTCAGACCCCTAACTCCTTAAACACTCTGTCTCTGTTTTGCTGGGGCTGCTGCCTTCGTTAGAAAGATTTTCAGCTTTGATTAATTATTGAGCCTGTACTGCTGAGGGCTTTCTATTCTCCAGTTCTCATTACTGATGCCTTGCAGCTTGTGTGCTTCACTGGTCCCATTGCAGGATTTGATGGATGCACCCGTGAAGTTTTCCTGCCTGCAAAGCCAGTCTTGCCTTTTGCTGATTTTGTTTGGTGGGCAGGGAATTTCGCCCTTGGCTACAGTGAGCAGTAAAGCATACGCACTGGGCAAAGTGTTATTGTTATTATTATGGTGGAAGCAGCATGAAATTCTTGCTTCTTTGCTTTCTGCATTTTTTCCCTTTAAATCGGTTTCAGAAATTCTCCCCAGCGGCCATTTTATTCTCAAAGTTGCTGCATCTTCTTACAGAAGATTCACCAGTACATTGCTCTCTCATGGGAGACCAATATTCTTTCTGGTTGTTTGCTTTAATCTGGAATGAAAAGCTATGCATAGCAAAAATATGTTTGGTTTTGTTTATACTCCTTGTTCTTGGCTGCATAATCACGGTTAGGGTTGACCAAAACATTTTTCTTTGTTTTAATGAAATCAAACTCTTATCTGTGACAAATCAGACTCAAGACAAGGGTCTGATGCTCCATGAAAAAGGTAGCCCAATGGCAGTGCAGAGCCTGTGGTAGGTCCTGTGTCACAGCTTCCATGAAGCCCTGCAGGAAGAATTTCTTTACAATGAAGGTGGTAAACCACTGGCACAGGTTGCCCAGAGAGGTGGTGGATTCCTCATCCCTGGAAATGTTCAAGGTCAGGTTGGCTGGGACTCTGAGAAGCCTGATCTAGTTGAAGATGTTGCAGGGGAGTTGAACTTGATGGTCTTTAAAGGTCCCTGACAAACCAAACTGTTCTATGTAATCAGACATTTATGAGGATTTTTATTCTGTTTCAGCATTAATGTGCATCTTATGCCCTGAAAGCTCTGCATTCAGGCACCATGAAGAAAGAAGTGGTATTTAAGATCTGGTGTGTTTGAAAGCACCCAGGGCCTGATACAGCCCTGGGATGGCCAGACAGGATCCTGGGAAGGGGGTTGGGATGGCTTAAGGCTTGGCTGGGACATCAGCTTCCAGGTGGGGCTCAGAATCAGTGCTGGTGAGGGGACCCAGGGTCAGACACAGCCCTGCGATGACTGGGCAAAGCCGTGGTGAGGGAGCTGGGCTGCAGCCAGGCTGAGACATCAGCTGCAGGATGGAGGTCTGGATTAACAGTGTGCATGGCCAGGCACAGCTCTGCCTGAACTAGACAGGCACCCTTTGTGTGATGTAGGTCAGGCAGCAGCTGAATGGCAAAGGTTCACTTTAAAAGCAACTCTCACAGAGAAGGAGACTTGTCCTGTAGAAGCTTCTGACAGTGTTTTCTGAGGCAATCTGTCCAAGGCCACCAAAAGAAGCGGGGCTATCCTCACCTGCACAGTCTCAAAGCTGGTTCTGAGCCCCAGCAGCCAGACCTCTGTGAGGAGGGATGCTATCAGCATCCCCTTCAATCTCCTCCTGCCTCTACCCTTTGTTAGAAAGGTCCTGGAACAACTGTCTGTGGCCAGCTTGAAAAACTCATACATCTTTTACTTTGCAGCAACAATGGGAACAAAAAAAGAACTAGATGAAAGACTAAAATAAATAGCTTTGACACAGATAATCAGTTGGCTGTGCTTCACCATCACCTGAAGTTGTGTAACTGTGTGGGCATGATCTTAGCAAATACAAAGGACTGAAAGCCCAATTTAACTACCACAGGATCAAGTCACTACTCCAAGGGCAGGAAAACACACACAGACAAGCAGTGCTGGATGACTCCTTAAGCCACAAAAACTCATTAGTCCAAGCAGATGACAGACATACAGTCAGAGGTAAGAGCAGGCACTAGCATCCTCTCTCACAGACACTCAAGTATCACACACGTGCACGGCCTCTTTTCTTTCCTTACTACTTCCCAACTCAAGTAATCCCCCACCATAATTACCTTGGCTGCTTTTAACCCATCCTGCACTCTGAAAATAGTCTATCAGAAACATCTCTCTTAAACCTAATGTAAAGTCAGAGAGGGTGGTTAGGTTGTGCTTTGTTTCCAAGATAGAAGAGGAGTATTATTAAAAGATTGCAAATGCCAAAGATTGGGCTTAGATCCATCTGATACAGCACCCCTCTAGTCTCCCTCCCAGCACTTGCTGCAACTATACATGAGAAGAACAATAAAACAAAGCCAACAGTAAATCCATGATCATTTAATCAAGGGATTGAGCCCTTTGCATTATTTTTTTCATCACTATTTACTCCAAACTTTACTCATAACTGCAAACACCAGAAACACGGGCTCGTGCTCTGCATGCTGTAAGCACAGCCTGATGCACGTGGAGAGCCACATCTGCCACAACATGTGGGGAGACAAGGCTCAAGAAGAACATCCCACACGACAGAAAAATCCCTGTCCATCAAAGCAACAACCTCCATTTCCTCCTTTGTACCTATTTGGGTTCGGAGCAAGGCTGACCATAAACCTGCCCTTGCCACTGCTCTTTGAACAAGCTTATAGGTCTGCACACAAATGGCTCCTCTGTGCTCAAGGACTGATTGGACCCCTGAGGATTCCGAGCCAAAGGCTTGCAAATCCCCTGCCACCACCATTTCTGCACTAGAGCAGGATGACTGTGCCCTGCAACTGTGCATTGATGAGGCTCAGCATCTTTCTTTATTTTAAAGGCACATGGCAGCTTTCATCTGCAAGTCAATATTGGTGAAAAAGTCTTCTGGGATCCAAAATAAGTAGCATAGCCTTTCAGACACAGCAGCATTCTGATGGCATATTAAAAACCTATGTGAATCATAAATCCCATTTCTTTAGGAACTGAGTCCCATCAGGGCACAAGGCTGAGGGGAAAATGAGCTATTCTGCATATAGCTAGGAGATGATGATGATCTATGTAGGTAAGACACAGACATTCTGTTGTGAATTTTTTGTGACTGTTGCTTCTTTTAAAACAAAAATTTAAAATAATGGCTTAGGCTTCCCTGTCACACACCAGAGACAAAATGCTGCTACTATTAATAAAGGAGCAAACAAATTTTTTGCAAGCTCTGCACAGAACTGTGTTACCCCGACTGAAGAATAAAAATGAACAACAAATTTCTTACACACAGGCTAATCACATTACTGAAGCAAACCTTGCCTCTCCTAAGGCTGTGAGCAAGCAAAAGCCTGGAGTGTGTGTATGTGTGAGTATCAGAGTGTGAGTATGACAGAGACTGAGTTGCTGAGCAGCAGGACAGAGGAATAGTTGATCTCATCCTCAGGAAAGTGAGCTACAGAAGCTTGAGGGAGTCAGACTGCTGGCATGCTGGAGTAGGAGCATTAATCCCAGAGAGCAGGCAGTGGTGGATGGCAGGTGAGCAGATGGGGAGGCATGTTTGGAGTGCAAAGACAGTTGCTTGGAAAGAGCCCTGTTTGAGCTCTGGGCAAACACAGCCCAGCAGAATAGGGGCAGCAGTACACAGGGAATCAGTCTTCAATAGTTTACCCAACTCTCTTTCAAAGTATCAAGTTAGCCAGCATTCCTGCATGCCAACAGTCTCACCCTCTTGGTCTTGCAGCTTTGTCTTCTGCATTTCTCAAAACAAAAGGCTTCCAATTTTATGCATAAACTAGGACATCTGATCAGCTCAGAAACCTGGACTTCACTCAGTTTGAAATCCACTGGGAGCAGGACAGCCCAACTCCAAAGGTGCCTGGATGCCAAGATTTTCAAGCTAAAGTCCTTCTCTTTATTTCCCTGAACACCATCCTCTCTCCCTCCTGCCTCACAGTTGGTTTGGAGTTATCTGCCTAGCTCTTGGACCCAGATCAGAAGCTGAGCTGTGGCCTAGCCTTTACCATCTGTCCAGGTGGCCCCTTTGCAGCAAGATACTGTCCCACGTGTCCTATGTGCATCCATCAGATTCAGGCCTTTGCCAGATTGGCTCTAGGAATGAATCACTGCACTCTCCTTATTTGAAAGGCAAGCTTGTGCCAGCCACTCCACAATCCTCTAGGCACGTGCTCTCCCTGGGTACCTGGTACTTTCACAGTCGCCACAGCACTTGCTGAGCCCTGCACTTGTCTGTCTGCCTGAGATCCACAGAACTCTCTATCCATCCTGGTTTCTGCCGCAGAACACTTTAGGATGAAACACAGGAACACCACTTTCTTTAGTCCACAACCTGTATTTTTAACTCCCTGTCCTGTAATCCTCCACAGTGAAGTTTCAAGGGACTAACAGAAGAAGAAAAAAAGCCTCTGCTTTTCTGCCACCTACAAATTAAGAAAATCCCACAATTTTTAAGCTGACAAAAACATGCCACAGCTGGACTGGGGAAGCCCTTCTCTTTGAAAGAACCATGCAGGCCAGTCCCCTACCTTGTATCTCAGGAAAAGAAAGAAAAAATGGAAAAAGAAAATCCTTTTTTTTTCTTTTTCCTTGGCAAGGCTCTAGAAGGGAACAACTTGCTGCATATTTTCCGTGAGGAGAAAGATAAAAATCTCAGCTATTTAAGTCTGTGTGCATTTGTCTTCCACACAAAGCTGATGGCACTTTAGCACACATGCCGCGTACAACTGTATCCGCAATTAATGAATACTTGCATCATAAGTACATTCAGTAGGAAAAAGGGATCCTCTTCTCCACTTTTAGAGATTGGGGGGAGGGGGAG